>WSZQ02105418.1:0-23047 GCA_019419845.2 Weissflogia rhopalogaster
ATATTTTATCTCCTGTTCGGTGTGCGTACACTCTTATTTTGCTCGTTGTTTAGCATGCATGATTACAGATAAGAACAACAATGAAATTTGAATAGCAAAAAATTAATAGCCAACGAGCAGTCGTGCAAAAAGATACGCGACTGGCGGAATGGAAAAGAGCGTAAAAAACGAACGCCGCGAGGCAAGCAAAACGACAGGATCGGAAGGGTGGAGGGTAAAAATTTCCTCTTCGTTCTTCCTTCTTGCTGAGGATACAGTCAGTCATTATCCTCCGGATCGTTCCGTAGTAGCACTCTTCTCGTTTACTTTGCCAATAACCATCATCGGTTTTAAGTTAACTGAGTTAACTGGGTCAGTCGAGATCAGCCGCTTCAAGATAATCAAGGCGAGAATGCAGGAGATTGCTAGGTGACACATTCCATCGCATTCGGTGGAATGCGTATTAGGCTACGTATTTTGGCAATCATTGAACGGATCAAAATTCTCGGTGGTTAATGTTTCGTTTGCAAGTATCTAAAAGGAGCAGATGCCGGCTGCGATTTGGATTCTCGCAGGATTCGCAGATTATGCGCAAAATCTGCACCACCTGGCTCGATAAATAACGTGCAAAACCGCACCGAAATAATATTCCTCAGACGGCGTATGTCGGAATTAAATACGAAGCGTTGGAATACGTAAATTTCGAAACGCGGCGGCGGCGCTGATGGTGGTGGCGGCTGCCTGCTGGCGGCATAAAACAAAATCCATTCTTTCGGCCACCATAAAGATAAGCAGTAATATATTGTAAGAACATTTTATATAAAGTAGCGCCTGCCGGTGCACGGATGGCGTCGTTGTCGGTGTTGGTGTTGGAGGCGGCATGCTCCTTCACCCATCCAAACGCGCGCCTTTTCTGGTTTTATTTTCATTATCTCTAAAACGCTTCTGCCATGCTTCATCGTCTGGCGGCGGAGCCAAAATCTTTAGCACGTTCGCGCACCGTTGAACTACACGCGTTCGGGCTGTCGAGGCAAAGTATCGCGGGGCGACATCGTTCCGTCGCCGCCACTGCCGCCACCAACCGCCGCCAAACCGTAGCGAAGAAACTGCATTGACTTTTCGTTTATTAAATTCTAAAATTTTACACCGACTATCAGTTGCTGCGACATCGTGCCCCGGTTCAGATCGCGTGTGTCTTTCTCGATGGAGGGGGCGAGCAATTTTTGCCAAACTAAACGAAAACTAGTCACTCGTGACGACGACGTACTTTATTTTTCATTAAATTTTACGCGATCGTAACCGAAACGTGTCGATCAGCGATGCGAAAAGTGTGAATGCAGGCGAATATTTTACGTGGCGAATTTTTTGCACACTATTCGCTTTCATGTTGCGTCTTTATTGCTGTCACCGCCGGCACTCCCATCCCCCTCCCCCCAACTCAACCTTGTGCGGGGCGGGTTTCGAATTTCAATAAATGCGCCAAGATAAAACACGAAGAACAAATAATTTTTAATAAGTTGTCGGCAACATCGTGGCGGTGCGCAAAAGGACGTACCCGCGGCGCCGAAGCCCGAAAGCGGTTTCGTAATGGCGGGGTAGTTTTGGCGGGAAGATGGAAATGCGCAGAGAGTAGCGTTGCAAAAACAACAGTCGCATGCAATTCGCCGTTAATGCGTACGTGCGCCTGTAAAGAACGACAACGCACAAGCATATCGAAACACGTAGTGAGCGTATTTGTGAATGGCGGTGTAAAGGAAAAATTGAGCACGCACGTACGGAACATATTTAAACTTTTAACGCTCGAACAGCCACGACACCGCCACGGTGAGCCCGCTGTCGTGCCGCCACCATCGGAAAATTGTCGCTAAAAGGTTTCGACTTTTCCCTCGTTATTTTACGCACCGCCTGCGAATGTAAATTTTTAAACCACTGCCGTCTCCCGATACGGGCGGCCGCGACGCTTTTGGGTACATCCCCGTGCACCTAATGATATGCTTTATAAATATGCAATTTTAGATGGGCCTTTATAGTTTATATCCATGTGGGGGTGGCCTGAAGGCGGTGGGTATACCGAAGCAGCTGGTGCAGTTTCGGCGATGTCGTTGAGTAGTTATACTTATGTTGCATAGCGTATCATAACGATAAGTCAAGATAAAGCGCATGAAGAGTGCACTGCTCAAAAGATAAAAATATGGCAACAAAAAACGTCGCGATTACAGTATAGCCCATAGTTGTACCCCATCTGTCAAAACCAATTTAATATCTGCTACGGATCAAAATATAAAGTAATAGTATCGTTATTTATTGCTATACCATGTTTTACTACCATGAATTTTGGTGGAAATGCCGGTATAGCTCCGACAGCAAAAATGGTGGAGGAGCCGGTGAATTCCATTAAATTTCGGTAAGTATCGATATTTAAAATTTTAATTTAACTACACGAATTAACCCAAAAACGCGATCTATGATTGATTATTATACGTTTTCCTTTAAATCACTTACAATCACATTTAAAAAAAAGTAAAAGTAGATATTATACGCTCTCGCCACACGGAGTTAGTTGGTTTTGACAGAACGACAAGAGCTTTGAACCACTGCAGCTAGTCGTCATCCCCTCCGTTCTCTGGTGGGAATGAGGCACGGGTAAAAAAGCCTACAATATCGCCGGCTAAATGACGCCGGGCGAAGGCAGCAGTTCGCGCGGAAAGAATCATCGACTTTTAAGTCGTCGCGAATCGCGACGTAAATACGAAGCGGAGTGGAAAAGTTTTCGGAGGAACTTTGAGGAATGTACTTGTCGTGAACGAAACACCAA
The DNA here is from genome assembly GCA_019419845.2 of Weissflogia rhopalogaster. Taxonomy (NCBI): domain Eukaryota; kingdom Metazoa; phylum Arthropoda; class Insecta; order Coleoptera; family Staphylinidae; genus Weissflogia; species Weissflogia rhopalogaster. The sequence goes on from WSZQ02105418.1 coordinate 2,795, forward strand.
GCAATGAGAGCGAGCAAATGAAAGCAAAGCGCATTCGAGGTGGGGAGCGACGGCCGCACCAAATTTAGTTATTTGCTCGTAGTTGTGCTCGGTACTTTTTTTTGTACTTTTGTGCGGGTGTCCGACGTACGTTCGACATTACCGCCCCCCGAGCCAACCCTCGAGAAGTACTTTTCGCAGCACATTTGTAGTTTGCTCGTTTCGCCTGTGTACGCGTAATGTTCGTTATTTGTAAAGCCGTCACTAAACAGCAATAAGTCTCTTTCATGCTTTGCGGGGAATAAAATAGAGATAAATAGGATGCTATTTTTGAAAATTGATATTTTAGACTGTTTCTATAGACGTGGCTGTGCTTTATTTATGTTTTGGGAGAAGATACGCAAAATGAAGGGGGAAAACGTTAATAAAAATATTTTTAATCAAGAAAAATAATATATTCAAACTTATTATTTGAGATATCATTTATTTATGGAGATAACTGCATTTTTGAAGTAAAATTTCTATAAGTACGCTTGTCTTGGGAAGTTTGTTGGTTTGCAAACGTGGGTGTGCAACATGCAATCAGAACACTCACGTCACTTTGTTGCGTATTAGAAGATGGTATAACGACTTGGAGAACTATAATACCAGGAAAAAGGCTAAACCTATATAATATCTTTGCCATAACGCACCATGAAAATGTCGAAAGAACAGCCTCATGACAATAAATCGCACGCAACAGTTAAGCGTATATCGTGATAAACTCAAATGCTGCGAAAAAGGTCAAACAAACCTAACCTAACCTAACCCAAGCTAACCTAATCTAACCCAACCTAACCTAACCTAAATAATAAGAATCAAACAAAAGAGTTCAACGAACATCGTGAAAAACGTTGCCAACTATTAGGTAAGCCACTGCAAAACGTATGTATATGTTATATTTGTATTGATCTGATTTTATTCAATATTACAAAATGTAGAAAATAAATAAATAAAAAAAAAACATAAATATGTAAGCATCTTTTACAAGCGATAATAAAAGCTGTCATTGAATACCAAAGCATATCAATTCAAATATGAAGCTCCGATGCCACTGCAATGTTTGAATGGATCCTGCAGGAACAATAATTGAATAAGGAAATACAGCCGTTGCATAACCGTCACGAAAATAGCACCGCAATCCAATTGAATTGGTGTCCGACAAAACAATACATCTGGTAATGTGTGCGTGTGTGGTTGTGAGTGTGGGTGAGCGGCAAACCGGCGGAAAATTTCCTCACGCGTGTTGAAAGTGGGCCATCGGCGGCGGCGGTGACCGCGTCATGCCGCCGGAAGAGATCCACGTGTGTGATTTCGATGCACTTAAGCCCTTCAAAAGACGAAACTTTGCAGCGCGGGAAATTGTGCGCGAAAATGCTGGAAAGCGATTTAAGTTTAATGCGACGTGTTCCATTCGGAACGTCTGACTTTCTTCAATTCGGATGCGTCTACGTGTGCCGGTTGCCGACACCACGGGCCCGGTAAGTGAATGCCGTGCCCACGGGCGGCGTATGCGTCTCGCTGAATACAGCCGCCGAGTGCGAACGGGTGTTGTGTGCGCGTGTGTGGGCAGATGTATGGATGCCGCCGGAGGCGGTTGTGTTGTGTATGAACGCCGGCACAAAGCGTGGCTATTCGTTAGAACAACGCGAACAAGACGACCATTTGGTAAAGTGCACATTCGCGCGGCGCTTTATTGTGTCGCGAACTCGAAGCGAAAATTTCGTCAAATTTTCTACCATATTTACTAGATTGTTATGGCTGCAGCGAGCTGAAACAACACTTTGCGTGTGCGACGATGCGCAACGACGGTTCCACATCGGAAGACGGACTAATTTCAAGCATTTCGTTGTTAACAAGAAGCAACATTAACAGACAACACCGACTCTTTTATCCTTAAATCGCCGGTAATGTCCAGGAAGTCATTATAATCCGACAATACAAAACAGGACTCATAGCATATAAATGAGTTTCTAATTTTAGTCATTACTTCATGTTTTCACAACTTTTCTATGACATCTAGGCATTATTAATGAACTACGAGCAGTCCTTCTTGTTTACGTGATTTACTATTACAAATAGCCAATATTATTCATGACATAATTCCTGGAAGATGTAATTTGTGTTCTACCAACGGAATTTATTCCCTGTTAAAAAAATTAAGCAAACTCAAGCATGAAATTACGGTAAATAACCGGGAGAATGATGTCTGGGATCTCATCAAAACGATGCAAGTGCAGACAAATACGTGGAATGTAACAACAGATTGCCCAATGCCTAGAAAAAAGACCTCACTGAAAATCCCATAAAAGGCAAACTTTTCGTCGACTACGAAGCCCCGGCTTTGATATAAACATTCTACACTACGGCTTTGAGGCCGACATTCCATGCATTTCCTCGAGCTAAAACAATCCCTTGATTCGCTCTGATAACTTGTCCGGAACAATGGTTCCGCTTGACAATCAGAAGTCCGGCACGATAAAGTTTCCCATCTTAAATTTAGAACACAACGGCGCCGAATTCCACCTAATTTGTGAGCGCACGCTAGTGTGCTGCGTCAAGGACCACTCATTTTCTTCCTGCTCTCCTTCAGCCGCCGCCCGTCTTCCTGCCGCCGGCGTCTGTCTGTCTTGTTTTCTTCTGCTTGCTTGTGCCTTTGCGCCTTAATTAGAATAAAATATGAAATGTCGGCACAACGCCAGAAAGCAAACCAGTAGAGCTTCACAGAATGCTTCTGAATGCGTTCCTCGTGAAATACTAAGGAGCTACAATTCCCGCCAATTTCCATGCACTGCAAGAGGAATCAATTGAGTACTTTGCTACGTCCGTGGAGGAAACAATGAGGATCTGGAAAATCACAGCAGCTCGTAAAGTATTTTTCGTTGCAAACGCAGGAATAAGGCAGCCCCAGTAGCGTATAACATTTTTGCGCTAGTTTATTTTATCGTGCTTCGACCATGCGAGCGGACGCGCGCGCACAAGCTTAAGTATTTTGCGACGAATTTGTTCTATTTCTTTTTGTATTATCGCCTTTGACATTGCCAGCTTGGGAGCGCTAAGCGTTCTCCGGACGTCGATAAAAAAAGCGAAATAAAATGGTGAGTGAAAGAAGCGAGAGCGATCGCCTTACCCACCCGAGAAGAAAAAAAGAAGCAGGCCAGAGAATAAATGTTGACGTAGAGAAAACGGACATTTATACTCTCCACTTTAGAATTGAGACGACAAAAAAGAAAGGTCGAATGGAAGCAATCAAGTTCGAAATAATTTACGGATAGAAATGACTTTTCTTATTGCATCAAGACCACAAAAAGGGAAAAAATGCGGTGGGTGCATGGAGAAAAAAAATTGTGTCATTTCTTGCAGTGTCCCGCAAGCAGCCATATGTACACTAAGTGTACGCCGATTGTGTGGGGCCCTTTTTGAAACTAAATTATTTGCCCTGTTTTTCCTTATTTAATTTAATCAGCGAGCCCAATTACGTCCAGTCCGCTTGGCCTTTTCGTGAATTCTAATCAAGCAAGGTTATCTGCCGTTCTAACGGGCGCTTCTGCCCCCCTTCTCCGTGTCCCGGTTTCGTCCGGTTTCGTGGCGGCGGCGTCGCCTTCGGACGCATTTTAATTGCGGCCCCGGCATATACACATCGCTGCTGCCGCAATTTATGCGAGTGAAAAATTATGCACGTATTAAATGTGGGTAATTTGTAATTTCGAGTAATGTGTGCGCATGCAAGAACTCGTGCAAATACACGCCAACAAGAAAGAAACGGGGGCTGTAAGGAAAAAAGGCAGCCTCAGTGGCAGCCAGCGTGCGCGTAAAATTAAACGTGAAAATGCGCAATTTCCACCCTTTTGCTGCCCGACCGCATTATTAACAATTTACACATTATGATGAAGTTTTTACAGCTGCTTGAAAATAGCGCCCGTCGATGCGCCGAACGAACGAAATTTCAAGTAGCAATTGCATTTAATAAACAATTACAAATTGTTTTATTAATTCATACGGAACGATGTAATAATAGCAAATGAAAATAGCTCGGAGCCGTGCGGCGTTGGTCATTTCGGCGTGGCGTGACGGCGCAAACAGCACGAGCTGGAGGGCCGGTTGGAAATTGCATCTCACCATTCGCGCCAGAGTGCGTCATGTGGTGGTTATAGCGGCTGCTGCTTTTCGCGTTTTATTGTTTTTCACTTTCGCAATTTGCGCAAAAATGCATTCGCTAGGTGGCGGGGGTGGCGTGGGGTGGGGCGCGAAGCATATGTGCGGCCATCAATGCCGCTGGTGGCGGCAGGCGCACGCAACTTCGGTGCCTTTGAAAGGAGTGCAGGAGGAGTTACAGGAGGAGAGCAGAGCGCATGTAGCTGCAAGTTGCAAAAATGTTTACAAACAATTCGTTTGTGCGCGCCGCGCAACATTAAACGGTCGGAACAGCAACCGCATCAAATTTAATTGCAGCACGATGCTTCGGCCGGGGCAAAAACGCGCAGACAAACACTTCTCGAGTCAATGGTCAATTTCACTCCACTTCGTGTCGGGCAATCTGTTTTGCGCCAGCCGGCCCCACCCTTTCGCATAGAGCCACTCATCCCACTAGTATTCGCACACGTCAGCGAGTAGCAAGCAAGCGAATACAGGCGAAAGCGCGCTCTGTGTGCGTTGAAGGGGTGGTTATGGGGTGGTTTTGGTAACCCACCGCTGCCACAGCCGCCTCCGCACGCGCGCGCTTCGACATTCGATACTCGTTCAATACGCCATTAGCGTCTAATGTGCGTAGTATGCTAGTCAGGCGCGCAAAACATAAATGAATATTAAACGCGCAAATAACGGCCGCTTGTCACGCGCCGTCATTAAGTAAAACCCCTCAGTCAACTAATAGGTGCAGGTAAATTAGACGCATTGCGTTGGTGGACGGAGGAGAGATTTAATTACCGGCGAAAGCGGCGATTCCACCCACCCCATCTGTGCCTCGCTACTGATCGCTAAATTGAAATTGTTGCGAAATCTGCGCCGACACAAAGTCTCCCCCTCTGCCTCACCCATCGCCCCGACGTCTTATGTGCGCCGCCGACGACGAGGGCGGCGGCAGCCAGCTTCCCGTCGCTTCGTAGATAAAGCGTCTGCCCTTGAGGCTTTGCTCTCGCCAAAGTTCCGTCGTTATACGTCGCCTAATTTATTAATAATGCGCTCACTCGACTGATCCACTCGGTCTGATTTAGCGTTATATCCGTAATAATGGGTGCAATAGGTCATAACTTAATTTGACCTTACGATTAATCATTTTCACAGCGGGTAGAAACCCCCTCTTCTAACGACGGGGGCAGAGAATTTCGCAAAGGGTGCGACCTACTGGCCCCCGGGGCGCTTCGAGTGTGTCGCTTGTCGTCCCCGGGACTGAGATAAGCGCGGAAAGACGGTTTCAGAGATGAAAGAAGCGCTCCTAATAGCGCAAAATAGATAAATTAGACCATATACCAAAACAGGACAGGCCTAAGGATGGGGTGGCCTGCAGTCAAGACAAGGCGGCGAAACGTATGGGGTAATATGAATCATTACGCCCTGAATAATTTAGCAACAACAAAGTGCGCTCCTGTAAGTGGCTAAGTGGCCGCGACCTTTGCGTGCCATCTTCGCGTGCGTCCCGGAAAAGGAATTTTTCATAATGCTACCCGGTTAGTCCTTAAAACGCTTCCGTGATATTTTTTATCGGTGGCACCAATAGCATTCAGGGGGTAAGAGGGTATGGCATGTGGTTACGCGTAAATCTATCACCGCATTTACGGGGACTTCGCACTAGAGGTCGATGGCAGTTTGAGGTTGGCGAGGGGTGGCAATAGCGCCAGCCACGTTTACGAGCTTTTAATTTTTATGTTACAACTAAACCGATATTCACATCCACGCCTTCAGTACCTCACCCCCCTCACTCTACCAGCCTCCTGCCTAGTGCCTAGTGGCACTTAAAAAATCCGGCGCGTCGTGTGGCGGGCGGTACGCGCAAGTTATTTCAATTACGCGCCCGTGTCGCCATTTTATTTTATGACGTCACGCGGCGCCTGGCATTCAATAGCCGCCACCGCCGCAGCCCTGCCATGACACGTGCCGCGGCGCATTTTCGCAATTCCTGGGCGCATATTAATTTTTCTACGCGTTACTGGGACGGGCGGCGGGTGTCCCTCTTGGCGCACACTTCTGGCCACTCAGCGCCTCCCCACGCCAATATGTAGCAAATTTTAATAACCCCTCGAGACGACCGTAAACGTTTTTATACGTCATATTCAAGCGAGCCGGCATTTATGAGCGGAACTGCGAAGGAAGTGGCAAGAAAAAACAGGCGAGCACAACAAGTTAAACACAATAATTACACTTTGTTTTATGTACGTACTCAACTTGGCGGCGGCTGAGGACAGAAAGTTTCACGTATAAAAAAGAGCTGGTATTCCCGGGATGATTTTCAACTTTATTAAGTGACTTATTGTACATGATTTTATTTGGTGCAAGAATACGGAATACAATTCCCTCTTGAAAAGAAAAATTCCGAGTATTTGTGTTCCCGGAATACTCTTTATAAAATCAGTTTCCATTAAAATTTCAAAGAAAATCTTGTAGTCTACCAAATAGTATTACGTCAAGAACAATTATTAAGTTAATACTTTACTGACATTGCTTTCGTTTGTAATGTAATAGTTGGGTGGAATTGAGGGGAATTGAGGATCAAAGAAAAATTGCTACCACAAACAGATATTCGTTGAATTTTGTGTTAATTTTCTATAGGCGTATAAATTCGATAGGTTTTAAAAGGGGATGTTCTTTCAGTAAATTTTCCATTTTCTTTTGAAAAACTGAATTAATACAGAACCAGTATTAATTAAAATTCTTATTTGATTTGTTTAATGTATGCACGGAAAGGAGGTTTTTCCGCACACTGGGACTTTCTTTTAGTCGCCATGGCCTATTATTAAGATTTATACAATAAAACATTGTCCGAACAAACATACGAAAGGATCCTCGGGTGTAATTAGAATATTGTACAACGACCATGGAATGGTACCAGTTTCCTTACGAGTATGAGAAGTTACCGCACGAGCCAAAGACGAGGGCATTCCATGCGAATGGAAAGGCAACGGCGTGTTTAGGTGCTGCGGCCCGCAGTATAAACATTTTCTTACTGACTTGTCTACAACTACGTGTTCTACCCGTACGGATATGAACGCTCCTGGTTTTGTATATATGTATGCTATTACTTAAGCATAATCGATACTGAAATGTGTATATTATACAAGAGGAACAGAAATACTGTCGACGCGTGTCCAAAGTCGCCGTTTCCACACTTGTATCGTTATATACTATTGTTGAAATGCATACATATTTGTTTTTTCTTTAATGTAATGAGTCAATTTAAGAAATACGTTTATTTTCCAAATGAACTTAGAATTTCTCTATTTATAAAAACGTTTTCGATTAAGTCATTTTTTTATATTCTTCTGTTTTAGGTGTGTGGAAGTTGGGTACACATAACGGAATTGCAGGACGTCAGGATAAGAATAGCTGAATTATGAATATTTCATGGAGCACCAGCAGATGTCTGCGATGATTGCACAAGAAAACATAACTGTTTTGCTCGCCGTTCTATGTGCCTCCCAACCACCCCATCGCAACACCGCGTGTGGCAGTCGTCGGTGGCAGTGTGCACTCACCGCTTCGCGTGTACGCTCGCGTTTACATTTCGCTAACGGAAGATTAACAGACGTGTCTGGACGTGGAAGACGTGGCGCTCGCACACGTGGTGGCGGTTGGAAGACGGACACGCCGCCACCACAGCCGCCAACCGGGACAGATAATGGATTCGGATGCAACCAAAAAATGTCTAATAAGAGCGTGCGTCTCGACAGCGAAATAAAGACGTTGTCCGTGGATACGCCGAATGTGTCGAGGTCGACCAGCGCTTGCAGCACGCCACCCACCACCGAGAAAACGTCAACACAAACGTGCAAAATGCATCGAATGCGCCGCCGTCCGAGGAATTAGGAATAAGTGAAGTTCGTCAGAGTTGCAGAGCGCGTGCGAATGCATCTGATTACAGTGGTGTTTCGTCTGATTTACGCGTTTAGGGAAGTAATCTGTAGGTCGTAGAAGGGTTGGTTCATTGCTCACCTGGGAAGATGACGGTCTCCTGCCGCATGGTGTAGTTGGCTCTGGGTATATTCAGCCAGCAGATGACGTCCGTCGGATGTGGCGGTGTCGGCATCGTGGCGGTGGCGGTGACATCGTACAGCAGGCCGTTTTGCTTGATCTCGATCTGCGTGTCGTTCATGTCTCTGCAATCACCAAACAGCGCATGTAGGCCAACCAAGGTTACATACGGGTAGTGTCTGTGCAGAATTGCCAGCGCGCTACCAGCGCCACTCGTGCACAACGGCGCGTGTTTGTCTTAAAAATGAGCATAGGCGGGCGTTTGGAAAATTCTCGCCCGCCGAAGACACCCTGTGAAGTGAAGTCTGTGGGCGTATCTCCAGAATATACCGTAGCGCAATTGCGCTCCTTTATTATACTTTAATTATGTTACTACGAGTGTTGCCAGTCGGAGGGTGAAATTATTTCCAAATAAACGTGCGCGCTTTGCATACATGAATACCGCGAAACGGGCGTCGTCTTAAACATTAATGTAAACTTTAACGATATAACAAAGTAGACGGGTAGCGTCGTCGTCGTCGTTTAAAACTACATTCAACGACATCATCCGGGTGGATTTAATTAAAATGTATGAATGGGATGCGCCCTTGCCGCCCCCCGTCACAGCCACAGCCGGGGGTGTGCCGTAGGGCAAGGAGTGTAAGAGGGATGGGGAGCAGGGATGAGTGCTGGAGGGGGTAAGTAATTAGTCGAATGTATTTTTAATATGTTCGTACTTGGCTTGCGGTTCTCCGAAAATTAACGAGAGCGCATTATGCAGGAACGCGAATTAGGCGTTTATTTAAAACTTGTCGCGTCTAATTAGATTCAAATGTGAAATTAGGCAATGTCTTGGTATGCCACTACGCCCGCTAAGGGGGTTGAACCCAAAATCCTGTACCCATGCGTATAAATATGCGAAAAATAATTAGTGCTCACAGGAAGAGGATTTATCCGCGACGGTAGTCAAATGTGCGGTAATAATTTTTCACGTCACCAACCACCCCCAGCAAACGACCAAACCCCATTTTCGACGCCATACTCCGCGGATAAAGTGCAGTATCATAAACGTCAGGTCGTCGTCTCCAGCTTGATGAAGTATTAGTGGAGAGAAACTTCTTAACTGAAATTAAGTAAGGCCGAAAGTTTTTCTGCGCATCGTGCTCGCTCTCGCATCCGGTTTCGCCGCCGCCAACGCCCGCTCGTACATAATGATTCTTAAGACAAAGTTTCGCCTGCGATTCCTCATAAAAACGATTATCTGGCCGGACTATTCTGGACAATAGGGGAGTTGAGATATATTAAGTCATTAGGAGCGATTTGGCTTCCCGGACCCATCTCAGGGTTGGATGGTTTGCCCGGCTTCCGGCCGGCGGCGGCGGGCGCGATGCGACGTGCTTCAATCGTTAATTGTGATAGATACAGTTTGCCGTCTTAGCTGTACACTTGCGGGCGCCGGCTCGCGAAAAGTGCTTTTTGTTCGGGGGCCGGATTGGAGCCGCAGGCTCCTTCGGGTATACCGATCTTGAGCGTGCAGGATTTTTCCCTCCCCTTTCCCTCCCCTAACATCCCCACGGTTACCACTGCACCAAGACCCGAATCTTCCACATTCATTCCGCGCTAATAAATTCTTGCTAACTGTTCGAAAATAAAGCAAACTTTCGCCAGGCAGGAAAGAAAAAATAGAGGAAAGGATTGAGACTAAATATATCATAAAATTTATAACGGCGCACGCGTTCATTCCCAAAATGGAGAGCTTCCCTTCGCTTTACGCGCCTCATATATAATGGCAACCGGCGCTCGCAAAAGCGGGTTTTCTCCAAACCGACAAAGAAAACTCACAAATTACACGAAGCGAACTCATTTTCAGGATGGAAATAAAGCACACACGAACAAATGTACATTTTTCTGTCTAAAGACTGTGGAAGCTTGCAGAAATATTGCAACATTTCCAAACCCTCTTCAAACCACCACTCATTCAGGTACAATAATATTCCTGTCATGCATAACGCGAAGCTGAAATTCCAATCCGGGCAATTTTTCCAGTGCTATTCACGGACAACACAATAAAGCTGCAAATGAAATGTGCCGTACTAAATGGATATAGGCGTTCGAAATTGGAAAAAGTACGTTAAACTAGTATTTCTCCTCCGGCTGCATTCCGCGGAAAGGACGAGGCAAAAAACAACTAGCAGACGTCTACGCTGAGGCGTCGCATCCGAGCGGCGTAACTGAACACGTCGCCGTCGACTTAATTGTCGACAAAGAACGTGCCAAGTGTACATAAAACCATCGGCGACGACTTCAAAGGCGCCACCGGCCTCTTTCTTTCCGCTCGTTACAACTACATCGGACGCTATTTGATTAAACACTAAGTACGAAAAGAATTAAAGTTGAAAAGACAAATAGACCGGCAAATCGATCCATTGCGACGTTCGTGCGCCTCCAACACACCAACCACCCCCGGACGACGTTCGTTTTTTTTAATTAAATTTGTTTCAATTAATGCAATTTGATTGAGTTAACTAATTGAGCGCCGGAGATCGACAATTCACCAATTGGACGATCTTTAATTTCTCACGGGGGCTTTCAATTAAGTTTTGAGAAAATATGTTTTTTGGGGTAAGTTCTACGAATGCGTCGCTCCAATCTCACGCGCGGAATTGGGAATGATAAAAATCCAGTTCGAGTTTCGGCTTGTAGGCGGCGTATTAACAATATTTAACTAAGGTACTCCTATAAATATCTGCGGCGGGTTGAAACGCGGATGAAATTCCATACTTCGAACGCTGTCGGCAATTCGTTTTATTATTCGCAAATGCAGGCGAAAAACCGAAATATTCGCGTTTTTGATGTGCTTCGACGAGCGTACTTCGCAAATAGAGTGGCACAAGTACTTTCGATTTATGCCGGAGTTACTCATACCACTTCTACCTGAATACACATGATGCAAGGACATTTTTGTACTTGGGTCTATCAGCGAAGTTTGAAGAGGGACAGAAACAGTTATAAACTTGTACCCAAAGATATTCAGAGAATATCTCTAACTACCACTTATGTACCCATCAGATTCAATTTCTTTAATCCTTGCTTGTGATCAATGAAATATTTGTTAAAATATAAAAGAAAACCATATTTAAATATGCTCAAACGACTTATTTATGCAGAAAATGCGTATATACAAGTCAAGAGATCGATAGGAACGCTTCGGAAAAACACGACTTTTCATATTCGCTGAAATATAGAAGAACTACATGTATAGATATGCTCAAACGACCTATTCCAGCAACGACATGCATTGAAACACTTAAATATATGACCGGGTGTAACAGATTGGACACTATTTCTAGAGTTTTCGGAAATATTCGCTAAAATGTAAGAGAAAAACTGCTTTAGATGTGTTCAATTTCGAAAGAGAATGTGTGTACACACATCGAGAAATTGCTAAATGTAACGGTTTGGAAATTAATATTCAATTTCTGAAGAATTGGGAAATATTTGTTAAAATACATGAGATAAACGTGTTTAAATGTACTCAAACGACTTATTTTTAGAGAAAAGATGTGTTTAAACACAGCTATAAAGTTTCGTAAATTAACATACAATTTCTGAAGTTTTGGGAAATATTAGCCAGAATAAAAGAGAAAATCGTGTTTAGATGTGCTCAAACGAATTAAATATAACGGTTCAAACACATCCGGAGCTTTGTTTAAACACATCGAGAGACCGTTAGCACTACCAGGTCGAAAATTAAGACATGATTTTTGAAGTTTTGACTCACGAATATATTTGCCCCACTTTCCTGAGCTTGATAGTTTGACAACATTGCTAACCATTTTACGACCATTCAAATTATGCCAGGTTTTCCAAATTCTCAAAATGAAGATTAAGACCAAACGTGCTTCAGCGATTTACAATTTGCTTCAATACGCCCATACTGACGTTATTGCAATGGGAACGAAATAGTATTGTTATCGCAATGCCTATGGCATTCTGAATACCTCTATATTCAAAACTATTCTGGGTGATTTCACATGCGCAACGCAAACGAGCAATTATCGTAACATAAAATTAAACTGCAATTTAAAAATCTTGACCACTGAGTCAGCCCCCCCCAACCCAAATGCTTGAGCTTTGTAGGTTACCCTGGCACAGCGGCTGAATACAAGTAGCCCACTCTGGCCCCAATTTTCCAACGCCATCGGGATATATTTGATATGTCAGTGCGATTTTCAGGTCAATTCCGGCTGATAGACATCTCCTCGCATACACATGCCCACGCAAATGTCGCCATTCATATTGTCCGGCCACAGCGACGGGCATGCTGACTGCATTACCACAAATTACACCTGGTTACGTCGTATTTAGATATCCAAATATTGATCAAAGCCGTCGGGCACTGAAAAAAAAACGCCTTTGACTGATGCGACTATTGATTTTTAATTTATCATACAGGCATTTTGCTTTAATATTTGACGCGCCATAAGCGCATCAGTCCACTTTTTCGTATAATTTAATCTACAAAGTAGTAATAAATTGTAAAATGTGATAAGATTTTATGCACGGGAAACGATTGTGGTTTTCGCTTGGTACGTCCTGGAGTTTTTTTAGGAAGCTATAAAACTACATTGTTGCACGAACAAACTAAATTGATTTTTGTAAACGGTTTTTTTTTTGAAAAATAAATGAGCTGTAAAGTTACAAAAACAGTTAATGTATTTTACAGAAACTTTTATATTTGAACCAAAGCTTTTCAGTTACCCATTAGGGATTGTGAGTTATCTCAAGACGATCTCTACGTATTGGTAATTAGACATGACGATGATAAAATATGGATATTTTTCGAAATCGAAATTTACAATTTTACGATATATCAAAATCGAAATATCGTCCTGAAAATATCGATATTATCAATATCAATCCTATCGAAACGCCATCTGTAAATGGGTTTCAGAATTAATTACAGTTACCAACAATCTACAGTGATCAATCCACATTGAATCTTGGACTCATGCAGCAGTGTTACTAACATGTATCCGAGATTTAATAGAAAAACATAATAGTATTATAAAATATAAAAACTTATTGGTAGTCAATAAATATAACGACAAAAATCGATATTTTAAGTATTACTAATAATAATAATTCCTGTAGCGATCTACCAGTTTCCGCCAAATATAACAATTACAATAATACATAAAAGCAGATCAATGCAATACTAATGTGGTAGAAAATCGTTATTGATGTTAATCTCGTGGTTACGAACAAATTCCAGATCAAAACATATTATATAGTACCGAAAATGTGGAATAAAATTGCTAATTCTAATTTTTTATTTAAGTAAACTGAAATCATTAAATATTAAATCGATTTGTTTATTTATTTAGTTTAACTACGACTCATTTCATCTGTGAAATCAGGAACTATTTGAACACTGGTAGTAAATTTCTCAATGAATTAAAATTGATACCAGTACGCCTGTAAATTATGAAAGTCAGTGCCAACAACTTGGGAGTTTTCAACTTCCACGAGTTTGCCAGACTGCTACAATTTGCTGAAAAATTCACAGCCGCTGTGCAAGCTGATCAAATGTGTGATTTATATCGTTGCATAGTGGAACGATGTACTTACGACGCGACACGGTAACGCCAGTGTCACCAAGTGCACCACATATGGTGGTATGCAGCGCAACCTCGAAAAACCAGATCAGCCCTCACACTCCACGCGTCCTCAGTACCATACGAATCGAAATTAGCGCAGTGGTCGCGTCATCGGATTCAGGCGCAATACACACGTACCGTATCACGGATTTTCGTGCCGCCACCGCGATCCCATATGAATATATTGACGGCGTATTTGCGGCAAATGTTTATCCCCTCGATACGTACACGCGAAAGTTTCCGTGTATACAGGATCCGGGATGTGCGGCTTTACAACGTCGATTGTATTGTACCATTGTACACAATGGGATAGCGAGAGCTGAGCGGGGCCGGGGTTGGAGTGGATGGAAGATGGCTGGGCGGGCGGCGGCGAGTGTGCGGTTTGCTGTGTGCTGTTATCTTTGCACGCACCGTTGGGCCCGACTCTTGACCGCCGGAGAGTCGAAAGGGATAAAACAGGCTGGGCTCGGCCAGCCGTACAAAACCGGCAGTGGATCGTGTACATGTGTGAGCGTGAGCATGCCGCCCCCGCGTGAGCGGGCTTTAGCCGAATGCGTTCGGGTCCTTTCCCCCCTGAGAGATAGGTAGATGGAGGGTTTGAAAAAAAAAAAAACTAATAATATAAAATAGCACTGTGAGTAGTACGAGTAGCTTACTACGAAACCGCATCATGCCCATCTTAAATTTTTCACTCGTGCTCTCTGCGTAATAGATTTTTGCGCAATAAAAACTCAATGGTGCAGAACGGGATTTCTCAATGCGATAGGCCCGTTGTATCCGGTAATTGCGTTCAAGGATGATATTAGTATTTTTTACGATGATTCGTATTTTTGTCGGCAGGAGAGCACGTGAAATAAACAAATAAACTCGGCGAGGGAGTGCGGTGCAGGCACGCTGTGAATGCGAGGGAAAGTGGAATGACATTCGCGAAATTGGGAAATTGGGGAGAAGCGCACGACGCGCCCAGATAAAGAGATGCAAATAATTCGTGACGGGCCCGAAACGGCGAGACGCACGTCGCCGCATCGTTTTCTCAATTAACCGTGACTACGTGTCCCCGTCGGCGGTTCGTGCAGCGCACCACGCATAAATCTGTCCGCACGATTTACAACCGTCTAAGTGTCCTTAACGTTTTTCCCCATTTTCCGCGGTGCTCCCGTCAGGCGCGTCTTCAGACCGGCGGAATATCATTTTAGTTGGCTGGGCTTCATCCGACGCTGAGAGTTCGGGGCTTCGGAGTCGAACAATATCACAGTGAAGTGGCTTCTCTGTTGTTTCAGATGCACGCGTTAAAATATCGATCTAAAATCTCAAATTCGCCGATGGATAATTAACAAATCGCTGCTGAAACTAATAAGAGAAATTCCCGGCGAGCGTGTGCTGCATCAAAGTAGGGTCTAACAGTTGAAATGATATTCTATCATTGATAGTACGAACTATTTCCACGCGAATATATCACAACCTAGAAAGATGTAGACTTTTTCGCTCTATTCCAAATAATTACAGGTTTGGGAAGATCATAAATATCGAAGACTTTTGGCTCCTTTAGCCCGAAGCCCATTTTGGACTTTGCTTTCAAAGTTCAAAATGAAATAGACTGAAGCTAACAAGGCTTTGAGGGTCACAAATATGTAGACACTATTAGGGGGTCCTTAATTTTTTTTTCATTTTACGCGGTACCCTCGTCAGACTCACCCATGGAACGGTAGAATATCGGATTCCCTATTGTTTCAGGTGCACGCCCTGCGAATATCGATCTAATATCTAAAGCTAATTAACAAATCGCTGCTGAAACTAATAAGAGAAATTCCCGGGGAACGTGTGATGAATCAGGGTCTAATAGTAGGATTCCATTTGAACTGATATTGTATCATTGGTACGACTGTTTCTAGGCGAATACGTTATAACCAAGAAAGTTGATTAAAGTTTCTCTTATTTCTATTAATTGTCTTTAAATTTGACTCAGGACTCATCATAGTTGTAAAATATAGAGAATAGAAATTTCGAGATCCTTTTGGTCCTTCAGTCTGAAGCCCTTTTATATCAGGGCTTCCAAACTACAAAATGAAGTAGACTGAAGTAGACGAGTCTTTGAAGAATGCTATTTAAATGGGATTTCAAATATGCTTCAAAAAATTTTAGTGTGGTCTATGGGGCCCTAACATGTTTTTTACGCAGTAAAAATATCAAACTCACTCACAGAACGGTGGCATATCAGTTTTAGATCCAATGCTTCAGCCTAGACCTAAAGTTCGGGGTCTCGAAGTTGGACAATATCAAAATGAAGTGGCTAAGCTTCCCTGTTGTTTCACACTTCCGCTGGGCGTTAAAATATCTATCTAATATCTAAATTCAGCAAAGGTTAATTAACAAATAGCTGCTGAATCTAATCAGAGAAATTCCCATGGAACGTGCGCTGGATCAAAGCAGGAGCTCACACTAGAATTCCAGTTGAAATTATATTGTACCATTGATAGTGCAAACTATTTCCACGCGAATATCTCACAACCTAGAAAGATGTAACTACTTCTTCTCGACTTATAATTCAATATAGACAACGGATAGTAGTCGGCTTGCCATTTTTTAAACTTCTGGTCATTTAAGTACTATATGGGGCGTTCATCACGCTACAAACATGGCTGCCTGCTTAATCCACGTCCCCCTTTATTTTCCGTCGCATCAACAGCTCTATGGGACCCAGTAGTGCATGCATGGTGCTACGAAAACATGCTAGCGACATATCTCATATAGGACTAGATTTTCAAAGTACAAGATGCAGTAGACTGAACCAGGCGAGACTTTTGGGGAATGGTATTTGAATCACAGTCATAAATATGAACCCTTTTTTAGTGTGATCTATGTTGCCCTAGCGCTATTTTTTGATTTGTCAGATACACCAACGGAACGGCGGAATATCAGTTTAGTTAACAATGCTTCATCCTAGATAGAAAGTTCAGTGTCTCGCCGTCGAACTATGGAGTTGAACAGTGAAGTGGCTACGCTTACTTGTTATTTCAGACGCACGTCGGGCGTTAAAATATCGATCTAATATCTCAAATTCGCCGATGGCTAATTAACTAATCGTTGCAAAAACTAATAATAGAAATTCGCGGCGCGCGTGCGATGCATCAGAGCTGGGATCGATAGGAGCGCACAAGCGACCGCATTGGCGATGAATAATGATATCATCCGTACGAATATTCGCCCGTGAATTACGGCTAAATTAATTCATAACTCAAACTCAATATTACAGAGAGAAATCGACGCAATCCAACCGTAGATTGCGGGCTTGAGCCCAGTCGGACGATTATAATTCGCTGCGAGTAAAAATGTATCACGTACCTACATCCGATAACTACAAAACTTTTCTCCGCGCCGCGTTTTTCCAACTCCTCTCTTCCACATATATTATCAGAAACTGTATCGAAAACAGTCAATTGCATGTCTGGCACATCAATAATTCATGCATAAATCAAGTCATATTGAACAAAGACCAGTCAACTGAATCCACAACGAAACTTGAAGGAGAACTGATCACTATTTATAGCAGCAAGTCGTACAACAATAATTTATAATTCATCAATCCAATGCGGGAAATGTCTCGGTGTCGTAGATGGTGTGATAATAAGCGTTTCACTCCTGCAATTGTCCCAACAATCTTTTGTTTTCTTCAAGTCGTGCCGCGGGACAGCAGCACGTAGTGTTTGTATTGTCACCGAGGAAAATTATACGTTTCAACTTGGCTGCAGATGTATAATAGTAATTTTCCCATGCGAACGGTAAGGTACGGTTTTTGGCTAATCATACGACGTCGTCAGCCAGCTCACAGTTTAGAGCTACATCTGATAGCATCTCAAATATGCGCCGGTTTATCATGACTTTGACCTAGATCCACCCGAAATGGACTCAAGTTTTCTGAGGGTAATCAACTATTTATGACCTGCATTTCCCGTTGCTTTTATTGACACACCAAAGTTGAAAGCGCCTAATTCAAGTCTTATACAAGAAGTTACCTAACAATTAATTTGGTCTTGCTAAATAGGCACGAAAGTAATTTGACATACTCGGATAATTTTAGTTCTAAATTCAATTTTGAGTTTTCGAAATGGGGAAATATCAATTAATAATATTTCGTTTCAATATTGACTGCCAGTCTGCAATATTTACAGTATTAGGCTTTTCATCATTGATTGGAAACCTGCAATTTATAAATAATCGTTAATTTTGGGTAGAATCAGACTTCTATATCAAAAAAGAATAACACAAATAAAAAATATTGATATTTCGATATTTTGGCAAGTATAAGCAAATATAACCTATAATGTATTATTGGTAATGCAGAATATAGCTAGTGTAACATAGGTTAGTCAATGATATTAATATCTATTGACAGATAACGGTGTCTTTGCTTCCACGAAAATGGTTCTGTTTTGATTGCGCCGAAATTAATAGCGCGATGAAGATATAAACGGCGAAGAGTTATGGTGGCGCTTCGTATGAGTTTATGAGTGCACGCCTGCCACCATGCGGCTTAATATAGTGTAGTGGCATTGCGGTGGCAGCGCCTAACGCCGCCGCCAGCCCCGAAAACCGAAAGCTCTTCACGTGTGCGAATGATCTACGAGATCATTTATAAATTTTTATACGCACGTAAGCGCTTTAATTAAAATGAATTCCTATCGGGTCGTTGATGCAGCGTATGCAGGCTGGGTATGTGTATGTGTGTGTGTGGGTTTGTGGAAATGTGGCGGGTACGCTGAGCGGCCAAAGTTAAATCAGAAGAAAATATGTTCCACCATTGGAATATATAGCGGCATTAGTAACTCGTTGGGATTCACCGAAACTCGTACATTATTTAAAACGAAGGAATACGTGCACGCCGCCCCCTGACGGCATGGTTCGCCGATTCGCACACCACTGTCGGCGCGGTGCGATGCGGCGGTCGGAGGGGGTGGTCGTGTATAATAACGCGGCACTGCACGGTGGAAATTCAGCACGTTGGCGGGCGGCGGCGTGCGCGAGCCGTCCTGTGGCAGGCGTCGCGGAAAATTTAAATTTATGCATTAATGGCGGGATTATCTCAAAATCACACCCTCCATATTTATGAATATTGCTCCAATTGGTACCCGGACAAAAAGGCACTGTTTTGCGGTGCGATACTTACGCTAGGGGTATTTATATAAAGCGAGCGTAATGAATATGAGAGAACGGAAGGGGTGGGGTGGCGGTGTAGGATAGAGTGGGATTGGGGTGGATACAGGATGGTGCCGGCAGCGGAGGATTCGGCCGCCGTCGTCACGGAATAAAATCTGCGATAAACTCCACCGGCGTCTTTACGGACGGAACAAAAGCTTGAAATGCAAGAGGCGATTTGTATTTTCAGCGGGTGTAGTAAGTTACCGCCGGCGGGCCCGAAAATTTACATGGGGCCACGGGCGCCCAGCACCATCGGGAGAGAAAAATGAGGTTTGTCAGCGTGCAGACGCGGCGACATCGGGTAAACCCAGTCGCATCTAGCGGGTTGGTGCTTGGTGAACGTGGAGCGCAAGCACCGCGGAAAATTAAAGACGCCGCAAACCCGGCCGCGGTCTGCGACACGTTGCGCCGAAGCGTCACCTTTATTATTAACCACGGGGAAGCACCCGAACTTGCCGAGCATAACCGAATTAAGCATCCGAATGAATGAGGGCGGCGGTGCGAATTACACGGGAAGGGCAAAAAGTTGCGACTGTTGCACGGGAGGGGGGAAGGCATAAAACCAGGGGGCACCTTGGTGTTTGTACTGGTGGCGTTGGCAGCGATGCTCGCACTGCGGGTGGCCAAACGGACGACTTACCCGAATTCGGGAAGGCTCAGCACGAGTTCCGGCCGGGGGAATGCGCCCTCCGCGCGGCATTCGACCTTCGTGAACTCCATGTTCGAGTAGAGAACCTTCAGCTCGAGATTCTTGCCGGGCACTGCAACAAGAAAACAACGCTAGGCTTAGTCGTTCGTACGCTTAATTAAGGCACATTCATTTCGCACGCGCTTTCACGAAATGCTGGTGGTCCTGAACCTTGTGCAGACCACGTACAAGAAGCGTGCAAAAAACTTATTCTCACCAAAACATTTCTATTATTCTCTAATAATAATCAAATTAATTCCTTGCCTTGCCATTGGCTGAAACCTCAGATATCAACATTTACAAAAAAAAACTATACTTGTGTTTACATTGTGTTATTCAGCTTATTCACTTCAGCTCTATTCACTTCTAACACCATCTTATATTCCCCAGAACAACTCTGTTTTGATTTCAATTATTCCCTAATTGCATTGAAACTAATTCGTCGGTATGCCTTTAGCTGCAGACCAATCACACACATGCTGCCATCATGTTCATTGGAGGGGGTGGGGTGGGGGGGACAATTTCTGT
>WSZQ02105418.1:23057-51018 GCA_019419845.2 Weissflogia rhopalogaster
TCCCATAGACACTACTGTTGGGGGACTCCTAGCGCACCGGACGCACCAATCGGATGGGTGCTGTTTCGAAGGGGGGGGGGGGGGGGGGGGGGGGGACAATTTCTGTGTGCCCCATGAAGTCGGCAATTTACGAGAGACAGCAATGTGCACTAAGCACCAACACAACATTGTCGCCCTGCCTGAGGCGATTGGACGGCGGCGGCGGTCGCGACTTGCCATCGAAGTGTTCGTTTATTCTGCGAAAACTTGCTCGTTTTCCTCCATTCGTTCGTTCCTTATCGGAAGATTAAGGAGGTAAACGAGGCACAAAAACAACCGGATGATGAAATTTGCCGAACCGGAAGAGATAAGTCCGCATCGAAAGCTTCGGATTTCTACGTCGACCTTCTGTGGGCCGAGCGGGGCGAAGCATGGACGCGCGGCGCTTGGCGGTTTGGCGAGGCCAGGCCTTGGCCGCCGCAAAGCGAAATCTTTCGAAATTTTCTTTCGCCCTTCCGTTCCTTTCTTCCACCGACGCGCACTGGCGCACAGCGAGCCTTTATTTATTTAGATATCCGCCGATGGTACGACAACGTTATTACACGGAACTAGCGAAACTTTGGCAATAATAATATTAAGTAAATATTTAATAAAAATGAGAAATCCCGATGTGCCCTAATGCTTTTCCGAGGGGAATGAAACCGAATTCGGGACACGACTCACAAAGCCCCTGAGAGGAAACGCATATAATTCTGTTTTATTTGCGATTTTATTTCACATTGCTGAAGCTGTTTTAACGTGATTTCAACTATAAATTGCTTTAACATGAAAATATTTCTGCAAATATTTGCACAAACTGTAAAATTATACGTAATAATTATGCTAATATAAATATAAAATAAAATACATCACGTTAACCATTTTCGCTTGAATGTTATATCAATATTGGCGCGTGAGTCGTTCAAGTAAATCATTCTACTCGGTTTTTTACACAATATTTTAATTACCAACAAATTTACGAGTAAAAACAAATAAATATGAAGCGAATATTTTCGCAATAATTTTCATTATAACATGATTTAAAATATGAGGAGGTTAATTTTGTATTCAATATTTAATACTGCATGAAAACAAATACAACGTAAAGTAAAAAAGGGCAAATCTACTACTAAATTAAAGTTATTGTTAACTTCATTCTGAACTCTGAATTTTCAGCATGTATAAAATGCCGTAAAGTTCGAAATAATGATTAATAAATACACATTTATACTTTTATATAATTGAAGTGGTTATATAGTAATTAAAATCTGTAGATCGGAAACAAATATACAAGGAAACTGCAGGGAAATAAAACTTGGAACAAGAAGGCGTCAAAAGGAGAAATGACGAAGGATCTCATTAGTTCTGTGAGAGGGATCTGAATGGAAACCGGAAACCTGGGGGATAAAATGGTACAAGTCAAATTATATCTTGCTGAAAACATCACAGGCGGTTGCAGATCTAATCAGAAATAACCCGCGGGAACTCACTACAGGACAGTATAATATCTTAATAATCTTAATAAAACGAATACCACGTAAAGTAGGTACAAAAACGGCAAAGTATCATCTAAATTCAAATTATTGCTCATTTAATTCAGAATTCGAAAATTTCTGCATGCATAAAATGCCGTTAATTTCGAAATAATGATTAATAAATGCACTTTTATACTTTTATACTATTGTGGCAATTCTATAATAACCTATTATTTTCTTGATCAGTAGTTGGATCAAGAAAATAATTCTAGGAAATCGAAGAAACGGGGAACAAGAAGGCCAAACAGGGAAATAATGAAGGAACTCATTGAATTTACTAGTGGGATCTGAATGGAAATCTGGCTGAAGACTTCACAGGACTCACCACAGAGCACTACAACATTTTAATCATTTTAATATTGATTCAAAACAAATACCATGTAAAAAGTAAAAATTAGGTACAGAAAAGTACAAACAAGCAACTAAATTTAACTTATTTTTAATTTAATTTTGAATTCGAAAATAAGGGCATGTAATAAGTGCACTTTTATAGTTTTATATTATTGTGGTGGTTCTATATTAATCAAAAATAATGATCAGAAAAAATCAGTATACAAGACCAATACATTTTTTTTCCGGATGTGAAAGTTGCGCAAAGTTTTACGTGGCGCACGTTAGAAAACGATTAAACACCAATACTTCTTACTTAGTTATTATTTCACGTACCGTGAAAGCTGTTTATCGGTCTCCAAATAACTTCATTATTAAGAACACTAAATAATACATCAACTTTCCCGATTGTTTCCGACAGTTTCGCTCAAACTAAATCTCGACGCTCAAACGAGCAATCTTTTTTTCGTGCGGCCGCAGCCTTATTAATAGTCGCACGAAATCGAATAAACTCAATTATAACATTTTCCGACAGCGCAGTACAAGTTTATTATTAGTTATTTTTTGCGCCGTGGTGTAAGTATGTATGTATTTACACTATAAGTATAGATTTCGATGTGGTGGAATTTCCATCAAAAGCACCCAGAAGCGTGGCCAATGTGGTCGAAAAAAACAAGCGCGTGTTAATAATGGAGGCGAAAGAATGTCCGACTGTTAATCACACAAATTTCCCCTACGGGGAAAATGAGTGCAGGCGGGTTGCCCTTCTAAAAATATTGTAAACACTCACCTGCGGGAGTTTGAAGAGGCCGGCAGGTGTGCCGCAGGGGTTGTATTTATTTGCTTTCATCTGCGAGTGATGGTCGAATAAATGTCCCCGTCGACAAATGTGGAATAAATATTTAGCACAGGGACGCGCGCGGGGTGATTATTCATATCGACGTCGGGCACACGCCCGTCGCGCTTTTGATTGCGGAATTAAATCGAAAGTCAAACAAAATTAAAGAGTGCGCCCGGCGTTTTGATATCCCAAACCGCCTGGCAATACCATCGCAAAACCACCCACAAAATGTCCTATACCACCAAGCAGCCATCCCTGGGAGCGCTATTGATTTTACTCATTAAGTCAAATATGCAAAGCGTGCACTGCCGCCGTCTGTTTGCCACGCGCTTATATACAAAATGCTTATTCAATCGTCTTATTTGACGAGCACTTTGTTACCGGCTTGGAGAATTTCAAGCGCAAAATTCGTCGTCGACGGAAGGGTGGGATGAGATGGTTATGGGGTATAGGAGTAGGAGTGGGATTGGCGGTCGTGCCCGTCGTCGTCGAGAGCAGACAGTGCGTCGGTTATTAGCGACTTCTCCACGAAGGTAATAAACTTGCACAACGTTAAATATTTGAGTTGAAATCAACTCTTCGCCGGGCCGGATTGCTCGAAGAGGGATGGAGCACGATATCTATAATCAGCGAACAAATAAATTAGCTACACTTAGCGTTAGTTGCATCTATCAAACGGCACGAAATTTAATTGAATTCTCATAAATATTTCACGTGATCACCGTTCGAAAGGAAGCAAAAACACCGTTAAGTTTGTTTTTTGGGGATTTTTTCCTCGTGGTTTCGATTTGTTGTTTGTTATCCACGGTGTGTTTTCATTTTCCCCCCTTTGACGACGGGGTATTAGCGGGGACGGGTCGCGCGTGGATGGCAGGACGGGGTGCACTACAAATAGAAAAAGGTCATTCGCTCGCAATCGTTTTTCGTGGAAACGTAAACATGGCGGGGGTGTGAGACGGGAGCGCCCGACGCTTCCACCACCGCCGTGCCGACTCACACAGTCGGACACCGCCACCCGAATAAACCACGTCATCTGGTGGAACTTAATGAAGTCCCCCTGCCCCGACCGTAGTAAACTATTAGATTACAGCGCGCTAAATAACCCTTCGATGTTCCCGAGGTTTATCTCAACGTGCGATCCGGCTAAAGGATTAGGTCCCTGCCGGCGCGCCGCCAACCACCCCGGACGGAAGCCGAGCGCCCGGCCCTGACGTGCCCACGCTCGCGTATGTTTGTAGTGGGTCGCTCGGAAAAAGGACAACTTAATGATCTCGTAATACGACGAATGAATGAACGAATGGGGCGCGGCGACGGCGGTAGCAATACGAAGCGCGAGACCAGACGCTCAGTGCTTCAGACACGTCCGTGCCGCCACCATCATCCCCCGCCAACGCACTGACTAAACCCTTGCCCTCGGAAACGTCTGCACCTCTTCGTACATATTGCAGATAGAAATTACAAGTTGGGTGTAACCTTTTGATTAAAATGGGTAAATTGGAAAAATTTAATGAGCGATATGGGAACGACATTAAGGCCAGAACGAAGTAGGAATTAAAATTTATTCAGGTCACACTGGCAATAATAGCACGGGCTGCAACTTAAGCAAAACTTAATCTGCACATACTCTGTTTAACTTAATTTTGGTAGACCCGACCTTTTATGAGTTGAAGCTTAGCCTCTATTTTAGTTGCTCTGCTCGGGGCTCACAGTTGTCTCCACCTGAACTCCACTCACGGTTGAAGCACGTCGCAAAATGATCGCAATTTAATTCCGAGCAAACCTTCCTTCAGTGACGATAAAATGAGATATAACCTAACATGTATTTGCACGCCAACATAATCTGAACAAAATGTCACTTTATAAACAAGTTCCTTTGATTGAACATGTTTCTAGTCTTTACATGTACAAGTGTCTGTGTATCTTACGAATCTTACTAGGAACAGACGACGACGAACCTGAGGAAGCTGACAGGTCTCACTTCGGGTCACTGCGTCATCTTCACGTTTGTATCATCCACATATTCTTCAATTACATCCAAATTAGATATAACCTAAATAAATGTACTTCATATGCTATTTACTGTAATCGAACACTTAGACTTAACATGAAAACTATCTGTGTATATTTTGAATCTTACTAGGACCAAGAGTACATGGAAAAAATGAATCATGAAGGATAGATCGGATCGTTCAGCTTCAGGCGGAGAAAATGGTATAAATCAAAGTATATCTGTCTGAAGACAACATAGCCTATGCAAGTCAATGCAGGAATAGCCCGAGCGAGCTGACAGGACCCACCACAGGACATTACAGTTCACTGCGCCCCCCAACCCTCGAAAAATAAAATGAATATCTGGTCCCAACATGACTTTAAACGTATAGAAATTTAAATTGAATGCCACTAATTTATACTATTAATACCTATAATTTTTATTAAAAAATCGCGACTAGAAAAATATGAGGTTGTAATCCACGGTAGAGAGAGAGGATATTAAAACCAATGCATTATGAGCAAACAAGGATTCGGCACATGTTCACAATAATACCACGTGTTTTAACAAAATATTGGCATATGCCAACGACAAAAAGCACAAACGCATTTTTTGGTAAAATGCAGCAAAAAAGCGCTGGCGTTACGAGTAGCAGGCACAACATGCTTGGAAAACAAACGCGAGCGCATCCTCCCACACCCTCTCGACGCATGTTTGTCAACCCGGTGCTGAATGGATTACGATGGCAGAGTTATTTTTAATTTGACGCGGCAGAAAAGTACACAAACGCCGTCGGAAAGTAATAATAAAACGGCAATTTTGTACATAAATATACAGCTTGGATGGCTGTACAATTATTTGTTCATAAATATTCAATACGCTGGCTTCAATCAGCCGGCAATCGCACCACCGCCGCCGTACATCATCGCCAGCCCAAAGGACGCAGCGAAGAACGCGCTTCGCCGACGCCCGCCGTTGCGTGCTACCATTTTTTTTCTGCATCGCCGCCGCTTGCGCATTCTTATCGCGCGACTTGAGGCGGCGTGTGATGGAAAAGCATCGACGGCTCGCCTCAAAAACTGCCATGCCGTCGATGCGTGAGCCGCTGGTACGCCTGCGATTGTATGAGTATGTGTGGGAAATTGTGAGTGTGTGTGTCTGTGTCTGTGTGGGTGTGTGGCGGAAGGAAGAAATCCTCCTACCGGAAAATAACTAAAAGTCACACAATCCGGTGCGCCGCTTCTTTGCCACCCCCCGTGAACGTTCTGACGCCATACGTTCGTCGAGCGCTCGTCTCTCAACTGAGCATCGATTGATATTATTCGGTCGCCGGCTCGCTGCGGAAAATGTTTACGTATACACGACGTTTATTCAGTGCATGAATACGATTCGCGAATTTATTCCGTCGACATTTTTCAATGGCCTCATGCATCCTCCTCCTGCCACCAGTGCGCAGCGAGTTTTTATGTTGATTTTCGATTTGCGCCGCCACCAGCCCATAGACGTGCATAACTTCTTCGTTGCGAATGCGAAATATTCAATCTGTGTGGCAATATGGAATATTTATATTTACAGCGCGTGTTTTATCATCTCAGAGAGGCTAGGGTGTCGTGAAAAATGCACTTTCCATGGTTATCTTGTAGCTTTACTCTATTTAGTGTTATTCTAGCCTCATTCAGAACATACTACTTAGATATTAATGTATCCACTCAGCCAGGGGATACATTAATACACCACTAGTGGAGTGTAGACTATAGAACAAAAGCTCCCCAATACAGAATCCCAGCAGGTATAAGTTAGATTGATTTTTTATAAATAAATTTGGTAAAATTCCTAACCTTTTTTTATACATAAGTATATATACGTGTGGCAAAATTTCAAATCGGGGTCATTTCAATGAAACAAACATGGAATAAAATCATATCCACCCTTAATTCCACTTACATACATCGCACCGGACCCATATACTTTGTCAAAATAAACATTGCTTTGTCAAATATATTTTGATATTTAGTGATGGAGTAAATTTAAACAATTTGAACAATATATTCCCATCAGAATAATTGTAAGTTAGAAGAAGTTTTTAGGCCTTGAAGCGCGCGAACAAGTTTTGAAATCTTAGACTAATTGATCAAATTCGATATAATCTGATAGTTTAAGCTTTAAAGTAGTAAAGTCCTGGAGAAAACATGATTTGGGTACAATTAACATGTACCCAACAACTATGATGATAGTTCTACCGTGTTGCCCTCTTATGGGTTTCAGCCATAAAGGCATACCGGGCTGATAAACTAGCCAAGACAGGGGGACGAACCAAGTTCATTGGGCCAGAACGCTTTTCTGGACTCACCATTGACGTATGGAAGAGGGAGATCCATATATAGGAAGAGGAGATAAGACAAAAACACTGGGAAAGCTATCACGGAATCAGTTAAAAACATTCACTGAACTCATAACAGGGGATTGTGTTCTGAGGTACCATCTGAAAAAGATCAAATGAAGCATGCAGGCTGTGTCACGAGGATGCAGAGACGTTCGAGCACATAATCTGCTCGTATAAGTCAGCGAAAGGTTTGAGATACAACCTCCTTGGCAATGACTTCCTGTTAGCCGAGGAAGTGGGTGGGTTATCACCACCCAAGGATGTGGCAAGGTTCATAAATGACCTAGGGCTCTTTTCATGTCAGGCACTTGGGGCAGAACAAAAGATCAATTTGGTCGCAGTTCACGAGAGGCTTGCTCCCTCACCGGCCCCTTATAACATATAACCTATAACCTATGATGATAGTTGATCCTGACAATGAAACCTTAACGTTCGGAATAAACGTAATATGAAAATATTAGCGGGCAATACCGTTTTGGAACAATCTAACCTCGATAAAACTGTGAACGCAATATGGAAAATGTATATTTATAGTGCACGTTTTATCTTCACAGCAGGGTGGGACTGGGTGAAACATCCCCTGATAGCATCACTCGTCGACGCTGGCGGAGCGCTAATTGATAAACAGCGTGAACATTTTTTGGGCGAATATTTTCAGCGATTGCAATCGACGTTTATCACATTTGACTACTGCCGCATGCCAAGCACAAATGCATTTTGCAGCTTTTCGACGCCCGTCGAGCGTTTTATTTGCCGACTAATTGGATGTTATTTGTTGTTGTGTTTCAATATTATATTTCATATTATTATGATGGTGGGGCAGTCGTGTTTGTTTTATTTTTGATTAAAATCGCAGCCACATTTGTTCATCAACGAGCTGGAAATACTTCGCCGAATGCCGTTATGAATCCCGAAGAGATAGTATTGATTTCGCTCGGCCGTGCCTTTCACGGCGGAGCACACTCACGGGCGAAGAAATGTCACGTCCTCGATGTCGTCGCGTTAATATCAACCTTTTGCGCGTCGAGAACACTCGACGCCGATATTTTTTTAAACACACGCTGTGTGTCCTTGGGTAGTGTATGGATTTGCTTCGCTGTTTTTTTTTTGCGTTGCGTTGCTTCCCAGCTCGCGCACGGCTCGCCAACCTAATTCGAAATTTCGCCTCGACGCCCGACGCCCGGCGCCCAGCGGGAAAATAAAGTTGAAATGAAATAAAGAATAAAGTAATAATAGCCGGAGGCCGGCGGTGTAGGCGTACGCCATTGATCCGTGGTGAATTTGCACCGATATATCATTTTGGCGGAGGAGTCTTTTCTTCTGCGGCGCTGATAAAAAGCGTCATTGATTAAGATTAATAAGCGTCCGGTTGTGTATGGCTTCGGTAGTAGCTACTCCGGGAAGGGGTGGTTGTCGAGCGCGGGCAGTATATGATGACGTGGGGATGAGGTGGCCTGTGACGAGTGGTGGCGGTGACGGGCCGCGGTGGGCGATTGCACAGCGGCCGAAACCTCTTCACATCAGGCGAAGGCATTAATTACGTTTCATAAACGTTTCCCCGACACGCCGTTAATCGGAGCGAAATGAGGGTTGCGGGCGAACCTTTTAACGACTCATTTTTCCCGCAAGCGGCGGCACTCTATCCCGGCAGCGAGAGATTTTCAATAAAAAAAAGCGCCGCCACCCCGGCCGTATGCGGGAGCGTATTTATTTTGACGCCGCCTGTGATTCTGCCAGATATTAAATTAGACTTCAAATTCATGCTGCCTGCTTAAAGCGGCAGAGCACTTTGGCGTGCCGCCACCGCTTTTGCAAGACGGGCGAACCGGTACGGTAATGGACGGTCAGCCTCCATTAATATGCTGGATTAGTTTTCTACAATGTGCATAATTGAAACCTCCGCCTGCGGTTCAAAGTAAATCAAAGCTTTTAAGAGGTTTGAGCGATGTTGGGTGTTAGGAACCAAAGAGCACGCTCATTTTGTTGATAATAACGGTATGTAATGCTACGATCAAATATATGTATAAGACATTCAACTGCTGGACATAATAAAACGGACCAAAAAACTTTCAATAGCACCGATACTCAATATACCCATATATTCGATTCGAATTTCGATATTTTCGGTATTAAAAAGTATCGAAAAGTAGAGAACGGAAAAGTAGAGGTATCGGTGCACTACTACACAACAAGAGATTAAATAATTCATATCTTGACAACCTGGCCTGATAGAGCAGAACACATTTCAGATCTGTAATTACGATGTTTTTCATAAAACTGTTTATGAAAAATGTATTAAATGTTCAGATGTATTTGCTTATTTAAAGGTTTACTACTCCTAACTAATATACGAAACAAGGATTTCAAGAGTTTTTAACAGTTCTTTAATGTTTTCTAAAGCCTATTTCATGTAAATTCCCGTATTAAATTCAAACTAAGCCAAGAAACTTATTAAAACAACAATAGCCAAGCATTACTAAATCCTTTATGCAATTCTGCAAAACACAACGCGAAACTATAGCCTTATATTATGATATACCAAACAGTGACTAAGCGGAAACACAAAGGAACTATAGGTCAAAACAGAAACGTTTGAAGGGCAGTCCTCTGGCAAATTTCAGTTGTACTGAATATACTTCCGAACATGTACATAAGTTTATCTACTATCAAAATCAACATTTTGCTCCACAAGAGAACAATTTAACTCGCTTAAAACAATACACAGAACTTACATAAGAGATGTTTTACTGTTTAAATTTCTCACGTGTGAAAAAGTCTAAATTTAGAACTATAATTTATAGAACAATTTACATAAAATACTTTTCTTACAAGGGGAGCATCTCAATTGTCCGTTTATCAGCGCGTGAGTCTATTGGCTTCAGGGCACAGCAATAGAGTCTAATCATGTATATTTTAAATGTATATACTTTTGAACCAGCAACCCCAAGGTTAACAGACTATCGCTGCTAAAACGGATATCAAAAAGTTTGTTCTTAAAGGAATCTATACCTAAACAAGTTGTGACAAATCTTTGAAAATGTTTTTTGGAGAAACGGCGAAATATACCATTAACAGAAATTCAATATATTTTTTCCACATACAAAAATTGTCATCCAAATCTTAGACGGACAATTGAGATACTCCCCTTGATAGTAAAACATCGCTAATATTATTTTTTATGAGCATTGATAGTCGGTGCTTGTATTCTTGAAATATGTTTACTTAATCGATCCTAATATATGCACTATCGTAAATCTAAATATCAATGTTAGATTCTAGTAATTGGTCATGAAGTAAAATTACTATCAAATAATATATTTGTAAACCACAATTTGTCAATTTCTCATATAATTGACAGGTGTTCACTCCCATTATGGTATTTATTTCTCGCATTTCTAATTATTATTTAGCCAAACATCAAATTATATGTAAAACTAAATTAATTAATTTTGTGTGTGTTTGTATTTGTTATTTCCAATAAAATCCAAATAGATTTAATATGACCTACATGAAGCAGACATAAATGTTAGACCATTCATTGATATTTCAATCATATTTTAATTGAAAATTGTTATTATGTCCCCAAAATTAATTAATCTACAATTTTTAATTATTCTATTGTATTCGGGGTAGCGAGCGGTAATATTGGCACGCATTGGGCATATGCAACAATAGATATGAATTCAGTTAAATACCCGTCGGGCATAACTAAAAATTGTGCTGTCGCTGTTTGAAGAAACTATCAAATCGATATTGTTTGATTTACCTACACAAAGCCGTAACACACAATAACGAATTACAATCGAATATAAACTAAACAGTTGTGCAATTGAATTGCATTGATTAGTGCGCACGGGGCGCAATAAATGCGTCGAGCACACAAAATTGTTGCGTAATTGGCAAAGGAAAATAATTAAGCAAATATTTACGATTGCAAAAGCGCGGTGGAATTACACATCCCCATTGGTTTCCAGTTGGAAACCAGGAGCAGATTGCGCGTCGTGGGCGTAAATGTGTCGCGATTTAACACCCACCTCCCACGAAAGCCTCGAAACTGTTTTACGGATGGTTTACGTTGGCGCGCCGGCGTCGGTGGTGGTTGGGCAATGGGGTGGTTTTCAATAGGTGGGTGTGACGCGCGTCTTGCCGTGTTTACGCTCGCGTCGGGCAATTAAAAATAATTAGCAAACAGTGTGAGAATCCCAAAACCGGTAGCGTTTTCCAGCGCCGCCGAAAACCAACCCCTATTAGGCGGCTTGTTTAAAGTACTCCCGGGTTGAGGCGCCGGACGAGCGGGCGCCTCACTATTTTCCACCTTGCCTTACACGCTTTTTGTTTGCATCGACTGAAGAAATACAATTACGGTAACAAGGGAGTGCGCACGGGATGGTGGCCTGAAACGTGCGGGCCTACGCCCACAATGCCACCCCTGGAAACCTTTAACCTTCATATGAGCCTCACCTCAGGTGAGGGCAAACGGGATAAATGGGAAATTTAAATGCATCCCTTAAGGGGGTTAGTTATTGTGTAGTATCCGACATGCAAAATGGAATTTTGCAGGTTTTAATTATTACTAACATATGGTTTTGTGGTAAACATTAACAGAATGTTTGATTTTTTAAATAAATATTAACCGCGAATCATGCATAGGGTTTTTCATACATTGTTCCAACTAGGTTTTAATAAAACGAGCGCTGAACTTCAACCCCTTTTGGGTCCACGGCAATTTTAGCCCTTAACAAGGTGAGAAAAATCATTTCACCGTTACCGCACTGCATACTAGCAACGGCCGCGAGTAAAGAAAAAAAAAACACCAAGGAAACACGATACAAATCCACACACAAATTTAAATTGTAACATTTTATTTGGGTTTTTGCGGCTTTACGTTGGTCTTATAAATATTAATGCCAGAGATCGAAACAGCGGGGGGTGCAGGTAACATGCGCACATAATGAAACAAAAGTAAAAGCCTCGGCGCGCCGTCGGCGGACAAGAAAAATCTATGGATTTGCATAAATTTCAATCGCAATGATGCTAGCGGGATGCCGTAGACAACAGGGGGGGGTTGTGTGTAATCGTGCCGGCGCCGTGGACGACTCACAAGCTGATGTCGACCACCGACAACCGGCATTTTCCATCGGAATTTATCTACTCGGTTTTTGGACTTGTTTCTGCCATCATCATCCCAAACCCACCCCCGGGACAAGCGCGTCGTATGTGTTTCGACGGCGTCAGTGTGGCCCGCCGACAGCGCGTAGTTAGTTGTTCGCTCCCGGTGTTTGGCATTCATATTAAACACTTAAGTAACGCACTGACGCTGGGTGGTTAATTTAAACAAGTCCGACGGTACCTGCTCGCCCAGCAAACGAAGCGCGGCCTGGAAGGAGGGGTGGCGCAAAAAATGGCGGTTTGGCGTAAAGTGCACGCGGGCTCGGCGCGTACAATTACATCCCGCCTCTACCGTTCCCAGCCGAAACCCGACCGCCTGCTAACCGGCCGCGGGTATCTTCGGCCCATGTTTGCACGTTGCGTTGGTTATGCCGGCGGCGGTGCGGGTGGCGGCTGGCTGGCGGGACGCGCACATGATGATGAGCAAGAAACGAGCGAAACTGTTAGGCGAAGCCATTTCGTTCTCGTGCCGGCTACGTACGCGCATAAATATTTATAACGGTAGATAACGGTGGTCCGGTCATTTGTCCGTGTTTTTCGAGTTATTTAGATATGTGAGTTGGAGTTAAACGTGGCGTGCACATGCAAAGCGCCGCCGCCGGCCGGCCGTTCCTCCACCAACCCAACACGTTCGACTTGTATTTTTCGGCGGCGCATGGTAGTGGGATGTGGAAAAAAGGCCTTTAACTGCAAAGGACGCACCCGGAGATTTATACGAACTGGCCAAATTTTTAAATGCATGGAGGGTTATCCACCTCAGATAATGCACGAATGCGCGGGGTTGGATATAATGTATTTTATAAATACATTACTGCCACCGCCGGCAGGGAGGACGCTTGTCGCAGAGATTTTAGCATTTATTTTGGAACTGTGGTTACAAAGCCAATGGCCCAGATTAGGGGATGCAACTACAAACATCCAGAACACGTAGAGATATTCACATGTGGCTTACTACGTGGAGTACATCACATTTTGATTAGCCTAATAATGAATAACAGAAGAGACCGAAAAGGTGTCTCCTCTATGACGTCGTAGTGGAGTTTATTTACCCCACAGACGCATCTTATATCATGAAACCATCTATAGTCAGAAGTATCATACAAAAGTTGCTTCGAAAGATGATTAAATCTAAATTTTCTTGAATTTGATTAGATATAGTGACTTCAGAACCTATATTCAGTACCTAAATCGGATAGTGACTTAAGTAATGAAGGTAATATTTGGTTAACATAACATGAGTTACAGACGTTGTCCTGTGGGGATAATTTCTGAATTATGAATAAAATACACAGAGTTACAGAAAAAAAAACAATTCAGGTACTAGTAAAGTTTAGAACAGGAACTTGTACATACGATCTATTTGATATTTAAAGGTCCTTCAATCTTATATTATAAGATGTTCAAGACCCATTGAAATTTATTGTTGCTCAGAAGGAGACTTGAAAATTCAGAAGATGATCAGAAGTTGTTCTTCAAAGTACAGAATCTTCAGAACAGAATCTTCATATGCAAATGCAAAATAAAACCATTCCTACAGAATTCATTACAGACAACGTCGACAGGAGGGACGCTAGCCGCAGATATTATTTCGTTTGTTTTGGAACTGTGGCTACGACAAGGGTAAATACGATAAGCCCAAATTAGAGGATGCAACTACAAACGTCTATAACACGTAGAGAAAATCAAATGTTGCTTACAACGTGGGGTAAATCACATTTTGATTAGCCCAATAACGAATAACAAAACAGACCAAAAAAGATGTTTCTTCTATAAGGTCGTAGTGATCTTGAATCCTACTGTGAATGGATAGGAATCTTATTTCATAAATTCATCTATAATCTACATATCAAAGGTTGAAATCACCGACATGACTGCGACTGTTGTTTCGAAAGATGATTAAATTTCATTTTTGTTGAATCTGATATACATCTGATATACAGAATTCAGTGCCTGTATTCAGTTTAGTGATTTCAGTAAAGTAGATAATGTAAGGTGACATAAGATTAATTACAAACATTACCCTGCGGGGACAATTATCGGTCTCAATTATGTATATATCACTGAGTTATAGAACAAACACTTCAGGTACTAGTAAAGTTCATAACAGGAAGTTATACATATGACCTGTTAGATCTATATAGGTCCTTCAGACTTATAACACATGATGTTCCTGAGATCCAGCACTTGATCCATGGGGATTTCCAGAATTTATATGTTTTAATGTTGTTCTTTTGCATTGCTCTTCACAGTGTTTCAGAGCAGAATCTTGATATCAAAATTCAGAAGAGCAACATTCAAATAGATCCTCGTAAATCTGTAATCTAGACTGATCAAAGGAGAACAAAGAAAGCCAGTCACTTTGATTACGACAAGAACACATTTCACCTCATCAACCACTAAACATACGTCCCATAATTTAAATATAATATCAGAACAAGGCGGCATCGATCGTCAATCTTTAATCATAAATTTACATATCAAAGTTTGGAATCGTATGCCTGCTTCTAAGACAGTCTGGAGACTGCGAGATTGCGAAGTTGACAGTGGGTTTGTGAACCCGTCGCGATCTCAAATAGAAAAGTTTGACACGCTTCCATTATTGATTACCCAGATTGCCGCGCTGTATTCTGCAAGCCAATCCGAGGGCCGTACATTAAAATATCGGCTTCATTAGCATATTAATATATTTGCAATGTGTACCAGGTCCCTCAATTCGCCCCAGCAGTCGAAAACTCGGTGCCAACGTCTTACCCCACCCGCGTCAAAACTCGGCGTACAGGAAAACTTTAAGAAATCTGAGGCACTAGTGGCAGGCATTGTATCATCAGATTTGCATAAACTTGTTTGCAAACTGGCGATTCAGAGATTCAGGAATTATTAATATATCTTCATCTTCATATATTGAGATATTTAGGATTGCATATCAAATATAGTAGACCAAATAATGACTCTAAGTTATGAAATGCCATTAAAATATTTGAAAATTACAGAGGGGAAGAGGTCTAGTAACTTCCCTGGGCCCAGACAAGCCTGTGGGTTCATAAAATTGTATTCAGAAGTGTGAAATTCAGAGGCTACTATAATGGGGAAGCTGATCTTCAACTTTTTCAGGATCCAAATCAACGTGTGGGCTCGAAAGAGTGGGGTTCAGAGACTAAAGTCATGAATATCTTTCTCTATTTTGAAATATATTCTCTCAACTTCCAAAGTTTTAAATAAGCCTGTAGAAAGATGGATTCAGACTAATATCAGAGAAGAACAGAGAAATATGCTCTCCTAATTTCTCTTCACCCATACAAGAATGTAGGTTCAGAAAGGTAAGATTCGCGAGAGGGGTATGCGGGTTCAGAAAAGTGGAACTATAAAAGAGTGGAATTCAGATACTAATGTTAGAGAAAGATGAAATCCCATTTTCCAGATTCCTAAACAAGTTTGTGAGTTCAGAAAAGTGGAATTCAGATGAGTGAGACTAACGTCAGGTAAGAATAGGGAAAGATTGTTTGTCTATTTCCCAGGCTCAAACGAGTGTGGATTCGAAAAAGTGGGATTCAGAAGACTAAGATTCAGAGACTAATTTGAAGGAGGAATCAAGGAAGTTGCACTACCAACTTCTCACATTCCACAGTGTTGGGATTAAGAAAAGTTCAAAGCATGGAATATTTCATCCTTGGTTATAGAGGTACAAAGCCACAACATAGTTTTCCCATGCCTACTTTCTATCACACCCAACTTATGATCTTTTTACTTAGAAGGTAATATCCCATAGCGACTAGTTCAGAAACTTCTACTCTATTTATGTCAATATGTCAAATGTCAAACAGGTATTTTCCCGACCAGGTAATTGATTTTGCAGTGTTTTCGTAGAGTGTATACGAAAATAAGCAGGCATAGCATATTGCTAATGTCACCTGGTCCCCCCATTTACATGGAAGTTGTATGCACATGAAAATGACTCATGGGCTTGATCCAGGGGGGCGGCTGGTTGCACCTGGCAGGTGGTTACGCCATCATACGGTACAGTGCGGCGCGGTGGGAAATTTATGTGTGAAGTGTCTCGGGTGCGGTAAGTTTCGTTCGGGCGTAATTAATACGCTCGCAAATGCGGCGCACGTTTGACCAATTGAGTTAGTTTAAACTTTCAATAAACTAATAAGGATGAAGCGCGCTATTAGCAGCATCGGCGGCTGCTCCGGATTTGTCGGCGATTAGTAGAGCCCTTCTTCAGCACATTGCATCCACCTATATCCAGCGACACGAGTGTGTTTAGTTTTAAATTAGATTTCGTGTTTGCGCAAGTCGAAAATCGCTCCAAGGCACGCAGGTACGTGTACTCGAAACACGTGACTTGTACATGCACTGATTGCAAACTCGCCACCCCTTGCCAACGTCGCGGAGTACGCAAGTAAACTTAGTGCTTCATAGTTCGTCGCTAATAAGCATAGTTTTAATGAACGCCTGAACAAATCAAGTGCCTGGTTGCCGCACCCTATCGCATCGCCAAAACACCGCTTACCACCAACACACACATACACCCCCGGTCACCCCCACATCCTCTGCGAGGACAAAATTAAGATCGTAGCGCGTGGATGAGTGGGGGTCTTCGCCAGCCGCCGATGATTTGCGCGCGAAGAATTTCGGGTGTCGAGAAACGACGCATCCGAATGCGACAACCCTCACACCCCATGCCGCCGGTTGGTAATGAGCCAGACGGAGATGGGTCCCAAAACAGGTTGGCTGGTAGCACCCCATAGCATGCCAGGAAGGATGCCAGCGAGCGAGTGGTAGACGTGTGCATGTATATTTTGGTGGTAGTAAAGAGGGGAGTTGGGTGCGAACGCGAAAATTATCATCTCGAGTCGGAGATAAAACCGACAGGGCGGGAGGGCGCCGCGCCGCGACGACTTTATGACGCGGGCGTAGAGCTGCGGCAACACTAGCATCACTAGCGTGGGTGCCTCGTGCCTCCTTTGGTGTGTCTCTCGCATGTGCCTTTGCAGCCGCCCCACGCGTCAACTCGGCGTTCATATAGCAGCAGATAGCGTCGAAAGTCACGAGGCGAGTAAGTACGAGTAACGCGCCACTCATTTAATATGGCGCTTTCTGGGGTGCTTCACATGCGGGCGAAGTACGCGCCGGAATACGTGTTACGCGCCGCGCCACCACCGCTACCGCCACCCGCGTTCTGAACCCCATTCTCTACACCCTACCAACGTGGCCGTCTTCGCACGCGCATCCACAGCGCGTGCAGCGGGCGCGAAGCAGTCGAAAGCGCGCTGAGCATCCCTGGTAAAAACATAATTGAAAGATTAAAATGCTCGCGCCAGCTAGATTAACTTGTTAATTATAATGTGCATTAAGTTTTATGTTAATTAAAGTTTTGTTAATTCGGAACGAAATGTTTTGGAGCGTACTCGCCCGGCGGGAGATTATTTAAATATAGTCTCACTACCGGGGGAAAGAAAGCTTCGTCGGTGCTGGTGCTGGTGCTGGTGTTCGACGCTCGGGCGAAATTAGCAACAAACAAGTGCGCGTAACTGGTGCAGCGGCGCGCAATAACAAGGGTTTTGGGGGTGGGAGGGTGGTTGGCGTTAAACTGCGCGCTCTTCCCTCTTCGTTTCGCCACGCCAACCAGCTACCGCCACTGCACTCGAAGAGTGCATTGCGAGAATACGCAATTTCGCATTTGCTCGATCAATTATGCCTCTTAATATTCATCCCAATTGATATGCAGATGGGGAGTATCTGGGCGAAGGTCGGTATGGGTGCGGATCGACGACGGCTGTTTGCGCCGCGTACCGAGCCGATTCGAAATTAAATCCGGAAAACTAACCGCCGCAGCGCGCCTGCCGGCAAGGCGCGCCGAGCTCGCTGCCACCGCCGCTGCCTGCCCGAAAATAGGCAAGTTTTTTGCATATAAATTGCGAATTTCGAACGCCAAAACGGTTTTATCTTCCTCCGGACCATTACAATTTCCAATCAGCGATGCCGCCCGTCGGCTGGCGTGCCGGGGGCGGCGGTGGTACAGGCGCATCGTTTCGCGCATAAGCACAATGGGAAGTAACGAGCGCTATATAACTCGCGCAAGTCGCTTTTGCGCAACACGCGCCACCGTTCGAAACAAAAGTTCAAACTGCGACCGGCCAACCACTCTACCCACCATCGTTCGTGTATGAACACACTAATCGGATTACAATTATAATGCAGATGCGAATCGGTTTCGGGATAATGAAACCAGGCGCCTATTATTTCTATCAAATGAAAATTAAGCCTGTTATTGATGGAAGTCCTATTTGTGGAGTCCTATCTTTGTACTTGTAGGGTTTTGAAGGTAGGCTTGCGATGTGTTGTGAGTGCAGCGATGGTATAATTCGGAATTGGTTGGTTAACAATAACCAATCCTTACTCGAACAAAATTACTCGAGTTCAGATTGTAATAAATATGAGCAAGGAATATGAGCAAATTCCAGCGTATGTTCTCAGGTCAATTCGACGAGCTGTCCCACCACGAACTACTCTGGAGGTACTTAAAGACGCCGCACAAATTTATAAATCATTCTAAATTTATAAATTTATAAATCATTGGGAACAATTTTCATTCGGGTTTCAAAGTTGATAATATTAATAGGGAAACATAACTCTCAGAACACGGATAATCTTTAAACGGGGGTTTAAGTGGAATTTTGACAAGCCTAGTTTGGGATGCGGTGACTTGTCGGTGTCGCATGTCGTTGAGATAAACAGCGGCGGAACCAAATGTTGCGGCTGGTTGAGATGTGAACTTTTCCGGCGTGCTTCGGCGAGCCAAAAACTTTTGGCCGGGAACAATTCGCACAAATCTCCCGCAAATCGCGATAGGCCCGCGCAAACGCCAAACCGGGACCAACTTAATGCCCAACTCGCACAAATTAATAAACTCGGACGGCTAATGAAGACATATTGTAGATCGCAGGGGCGTCCCACCAATGCAAAGACCACCACCCGTTCCTGCCGCCGTCATGGCTACCACCACCACCACCACCACCTGCAATATGCCTACAGTTACGAATGTGCGCGACGCAACGCGAATGGAATTAGTCATCAAAATTCCCGTCGAGTGCTCAAATTAACTTAAAGGTAATCGATTTCGTTATTGAATTAAATTTATACGAAATCGGATGACGACAAGAGGCTGTCGACGACAATGTGGAAATTCGATTTGCCGAAATCGAATCTTCGACGCCAATATATCCGCGCCTGGTTCGCCAACAGCCAGGCAAGAGCCCAGCAGTTGCTGGCTGTCCGGGCGGGGGTGGCTGCTGATGCGCAAGCGGTATTTACGAGCGTGTCGCTTAAAATATTTACGCGCTACGACGTGTCGAATGATGCTTGACACGATTGGCTCGATTATTATTAATAATAATTTGATCCGGCCGTCAGAATCAAAGGTGAAGTGACGGCGATAACGCCCGAATACGCGTAAAAGGGGAGGAAGGATTTTTCAATTTCCCGAATATTTTCGCTGCATCTTGTCGTTGACACTTCAATGTTAAGATCGCGTTATTACAGCGTGCCTTGCTTGCCACCGCTGCGATCACAAAGGAAATGAATACGCCCGTGAACGTCGCGTTTGACACCTAATGCGATTTCCTATCGATATAACGGTATAACAAATATGCTCTTGCTATTATTGAAATTCTACGTCTGGCAGGGTGTGAAGAGAAACAATACGAAGTTGACCTAGTTATCGAATTATAGATTCTCCTCAGGGTGGCTATAGGCCTACGGGGGATGGAGGATAGACATGCTGGAAGCAAGCCGGCAACGCTTCGTCTGTTAATAGTATTATTGTCGGGTTAAACTGCGATCCATGGCTTATAGCTGTACTTATACTGACTAAACTAACTAGTCCGTGGAATGTTGTTACAATGTATTAAAGTGGTTTTGATTTCATATAATTATGAATTATTATTAAATTGATAATTATTAATTAAAGAATAACTACATATGTTACATTGGTCGGTAGACTGCAACACTGGATGTACTTGGACGACCGAGTCTAAGGACTGGGTGTTTGCGGCGTTTTTAAACACCTCCAGAGTGGTTCTCGGAGGGGCTGCAGGTCGGGGAAAATGACCTAGTATCTAGTAGCATTTTGCAGTTTATACACAACGGTCAAAATGTCCAAGATTTTGCAGGAAATTGTTGGGCACGTTCCTGCTAACCATGCATTGTATCTCGGTCGCTTCTGTATAATGCAGCGACTCTGCATTCTGACTTAGTACAGTGGTTTGAAACGACAGAAATCCGCCAAAAACATTTGCGCGCACGTTCGATTTACTCATTTTGAAGTGCAATTAAAAATCTATTTCAAATATATTAAATATTAAGTTATCAATATGAAACAAGTACTCAATAACTTCTTGAGAATTCCTTCAATTATGGCGTTTTAAAAGACACTATTTTATGAAAACTTTGTTTTCAATTTAAATAAGTTTCAATATATTAAAGTCGAATTTTAGAAAGTATGTTTTGGCTGCGCTGGTGTTGCTGTATGCGACTGTGTGATAGTAATCGGGGACTGCGAACATCTGTATAAACAAAAGCGTGTGACGAAATTGGGTGCGTGCTGGTGGCACATTGACGACGAGCCAAAAAAAAGGGTGTTAACGATAAAACCAATTTCAGGTCGATGGTGATGCACGTGCGGGGCGGAAGTGGTGGCGACATTGGAGGAGATGGTAGAAGCAAGAAAAGGCGGCATCGTTGTCACGATGTTGCCGCCCAATGGCGGATTTTCAATACGCATTACTTAAAATGATCGAGGCAATGCCTTCCGCCGCCGCCACCATCGGAACAGGCGAACGCCATCGCACGCTGTCCTTGTGCTCGTACACGCCGAACACACGTTCGCAACACGAGAGCAAACCATTTCATCTCGTCGACGAGACTAGTCGACTCTTCATCTGCGAGTGGTAGTTTTCGTGTATATTGCACCACTCCAGCGTGCGCTCGAGCAACGTCTTTTTCCTCGCCCTCTCGCCCATTGCCGAGGGAAGAAAAGCGAGAAAATCGTTTTCCATTGTGTCCCTTCCCAATGCCCGAGCAGCGAAATGCCGAAACGCATTGAACGTACCAGAATGACGGAATAACGGAAAAGCAAACTCATACTGGAAAAAATAAAAGAGCACCCAGCGAGCGGCGGGCGAAATCAAATAACTGATGCACTTCTACCACAATGCATTGGCGGTTGTTTGAGTGTACGAGGCAGAGGCAGAGGGTATGGTGGTATGTCGAGGGGTTGTTCGGGAGGCGGTTGGCAGCAATTCGGCGTGGTTCGACTGATAAAAGCGAATTTGTTTGACTCGCACAGCCGACGCATTCGATTCGTGCGTCTGCACCGCAGGTCTGCTAATAGTATTTATGGCACTGATACGCTGAGGGTAATAAAGTTGTAACGCTCGCCGTGGATTTATCGCTCGTGCGGCTCTAAGCAGCCCACATTAACGCAAAATATGCACGTGTGAAGGCACTT
Source organism: Weissflogia rhopalogaster (assembly GCA_019419845.2). Taxonomy (NCBI): domain Eukaryota; kingdom Metazoa; phylum Arthropoda; class Insecta; order Coleoptera; family Staphylinidae; genus Weissflogia; species Weissflogia rhopalogaster. The sequence goes on from WSZQ02105418.1 coordinate 44,835, forward strand.
AAATACCGAGGATATTATGTTATGGTTAAGTTATTGTAACCGGAGGGACCAGTCGATGAGCGATGCGCGTATAACATGCAGCCGCCCCTCAAAAACCGAAAAACAACGCACCCAGTGATAGAAGCCGTTAAACGAATAAGCAGCCCTGAACGGCTGAAGGCGGGTGGAGGCGGCGCCGGGGTGGATATGGGCATGGACGCGCGATTTGTACGAACGCAATATTTACAACTTCCACATCCGTTCGAAACGCTTCCGGAAAAATCGCCCCCGCGCGTCTTGATTTCGCCGCGGCACTGTGCTGCGCCTGCATGCAGATGCGTATCACCGCCCGGTTTATGGGGGGCGGAGGCGGTATGGCCGCCCAGCCGCGATTTACGCCATTAATCATACGTTTAACTAAATAGCGATAGCGAAGAGTTTCGATTAAAGTTGCACACCTTCACGGCTACACCCCCCCCCCACCCCACCGGCGCACCGAATGATGCACGACCTTCGACGTCCGCACCACAAGCCGCCACGAGCGAGCGCAAATTAGGCGAATAAAATAGGCGGGCGTCGATTGACTCATTAAGATTAATATCTGCGTACTGCAGTAGCCACGGCCGGCCTAATTTACGACAATGCGCGAAAATAGGGGGCGGCTAAACCGGCCACAATGGTCGTAATCATATTTTTACCATTTAGAAGCCTGCTGTTGCGAATGTGCCAGCACCGCACCGTGCCGTCGCCACCCATACAACACCACACATTGTATATCGTAATCGCTGAAAAAATATGAAGTAGAATTCATTTTTCATGCTCCAAGCACATTTATCACCGCGTTGGAACGAAGGGTGAATGGAAAAAAAACATCGTACCGTATGATGTACCGACGCGAGGAAAATGGCTTAAATGTTATAAATATTTATAGAACCAGAAAGCGTCCATATGTGTGGCGTTGTGTTCGCGTGGTAAGAGAAGCGCCGAAAGCGTTAACCTAATATTGTTTCGCTGTATAAGTTGTGCGTCTTTCTTGTTTACAGGTTAAAAATAATATTTTTACTCCAAACATCAACAAATTATAAAATCTCGGTTTCGCAAACCACTAAACCGTAAAACCACTTTGTGGACGTAAAACTTTGTCATGCACCAAGTAGTAAAATATATAAATCTTGTTATTTGATATTTTTCTATATGTTAGAAAGTATGAATGTGGGTATAATCACCAAATTCAAGAATCAAAATAAGAATGACGTAATATTTGATCGAATAAGGACAGAACATTGAATTTTACAGTTTCATACTGAGTTTTCTTGATCCTTTCACAATCTTGACTGATCATGATTTACCCTGGATAAAGGCTGCGAAACTCATCGGGGTAACTACGAACATGAATGTTATTAGAAGTCCTAGGGATTACTGACAATCTGACAAAAAGAGGAAATGAAGAAACTTAATCTCTGACAGACGCAGCATGGTGAAAGTTCTACATTAAATTGAAGGGTACAGTACATGACAAACTTGCTTACGCAGCCACAGAAAATTTTCGGAGAACAGATTTAAACAGGATCAGCCTGCGGGATATCAGTACAGACCCAAAATGTATAAGATGGTATAGTGGGCTGCCACATATTGGTCCATCTACTATGCTGTTAATAAGTCACTTTTTATGACAGTATCGGCTAATATATTTCGCAATAAAATCATATTTAATATGAAATTTTTTGTTATCAATTCTATAATTGGATAAATATATTCTTAAGATCAATATACTTAAATCAAATTACATGAAAGTATAACTCATATAAAACCCCAGCAAATATGTGATGCTCCGAAATAAACAGTTATCATTTCCTAAAATCATGAGCCGAGAGCCTCGGAGTATCTATGACCTTAATTTTCCTGAAAATGTCATCAAAGTAAGAAAATTGCGGAAGGAGACCGGAAGCATGGCTCTACGAATATTATCACTGATACTCAAACTGACCTCAGGACACTGACTCAACCAATTACCAAGTTTATGCTACTATTATACTACTCCAAATTATTGACCATGTTTCCTTGGCTAATGGCTGTGAAACTCCTTAGGGTTCCTAGAGATATTAATAGTACCGAAAGAACATGGAGACAATCATGAAAAGCTTGCAAGCTTTAACATCATCAATGCTTGCAGGCACCACGGAAGTTGTGGATAAAAATTAAGGGAATAGTATATGCCAAACATACTGAAACAGATCATAAGAATATTTCGTGAAATAGATTAGAGCAGAATCAGCCTGAGCGACATCATCTCATCCAATGTGAGCAAGGACATACGTCACCACCTATTATGCTGTAAGTAGGAATACTTTAAACAATTTAATAAGAGTCTACGCTCTAATAAAATTTTCACAGGATAAAAAAATGAATAAATCATACCATACGAAAGTATGGTATTATTCATATAAAATTCCAGCAGAATTTGCGATGTTCCAGAATAAAAAAAAAATAATCATTTAAGAAAAAAACATCAACAAATTATAAAATCTCCACTCTGTATGCACCCCGACAAACTGCGAAGCAACTTTGAAAGCGTTAAACTTCGTCCTTAATCAAATACAAGAATACCTGGACTTTCACATAGAAGCAAAGAAACTTGGAAAAAAGTTTCGAAAGCAAAATAAATAAAATATGAACTTTTGTCATCAAGTAACTGGCAAGGAAAACATATTTATTGTGTTATGACGGAGTTTATATCAACCCCGATTTTGAGGGAATAACATAATATGAGCATAACAAACTGCTCACGCCTTCGTTATCCTTATCCGTATTCAATAATGCACGACCCTAGAAATTTTTACAAATGTCCAAGCTGGTAACCTTATCTGGCCGTGTTTAGTCGAACATGAATGTTGCGACAACCCTGCGAAGTGCATATTCCTGCCACAACCACCTCGAACACGTGCCGTAATTTATTATGACAGATTTAATGTGCTCCAAGATTTTCCTTTTTTGCGCCATCATTTTTCACTTTCTCGTTTCGCGTCGCTCGTGTGTTTCTTTTACTTATCGATCGCACGGTTGGAATACGGAAGAATTTAAAACGCTCAATTTTGATATATCATGTTGACATGAATTTATCGTCTCCGCTGAAGATATCCCGTACGTCGTTGTCGTTTCGGAATAAATGCGCGTCGCTTTGGAAATGTGCATTTATATTCATGTAAACATCGACAAACACCGGCGAAAGTTTGTAATTTCTTAATGTCTGTTTGCGAAGCGAGATAATGCTACGCGCAAAAAATCGCTAAGAAGTTAAATAAATTTTTTAGTGCATACAAATTGATGAATTTTACATTAGACGAGCGTTGTACAAACAAGTCGTAACAAACGCATTAATATCGGCTAATAAAACATCGAAATAAATGGACAAATAGTTGCAGAACTTCGAAAAGGGTTTGGCATTGTTTGGATGCATTTTTCCTCATAAATCAGCACTGATTGATCAGATCGTTGGCAAATCGATTGTACATCGCTATAATAGCCGATATGTGGCTGGTAGTAAATCGACAAGGGTTGATTTGTTACGCCGTCTTCTTTTTGTACTCTTTTTTTAAAACTTACTTTCGACATCTTTCGAATATTCACGTTGGGTTTGGAAATGTATCTGCGTGGCCACCATCACACCGCATACGCGGTGCCTGAGTCCTGGCTGTGGTAGATTTATGTCCTTTTAATGACACATGTATACCTAGAATCCAAAATCTGGGCCGATGGAAAGGTCGCAGCCGGCTGCCAGAGAGGCACAATAAAAAGCGCATTTGTTCTGATCTTTAAACTGGGCGCTCGGTTCTTTAACCTTCGTATACCACCCTATGGCTCCCGTGTGACTTCGACAGCCATTTTCTGCCACCGTCTTAAGGTACGAGTTAGACGGGTGGACTAGTAAGCTGAAGGCCTACAAGCACAACTAAAAGCAAAGCGACTGAAAAGTCTCACTGTTGTCATAGGACGCTGCTCGGAATGTTTTATGGTAAAACTCTATTTCAAGGATGAGGAATCATGGCAGATCATCAGTATTATCGTGTTAATGATCTGCAAGTCCCCCGGTTACTGCCCAAAGTTCCAAGGAATCACATTATTTAGTAGAAAATACCAGAGTCTTTGATATAGTTCATGGGAGTTATTAAGATTATATCAGAGTAGTTAAGAAAATGGGAAATGGAATATAAGGGGCTATAGGTATCCTTCAATAGTCATTTATCAAAAATTCAAAGATTTGCTTAAATATGAACTAAATTGTATCTGTATACCTGATTGTTTCAGGACCTTGAATTATTTTGTTAGTTTCTAGGTCCATTATGCCATTATACCTCATTTCCCAGGTATTTTTAAAAGTAATTTGCGTTCGTGAATAATTAAACAATTCATAAACAAACCCTTCAAATTTCAAGATGATAGCTGCAGTACCTATGAAGTTATATGGCTCATAAAACTCTAGCAAATTTTATAGATTTTGCAAAAACTTTTGCATATTTCAATTCTGATTCAAATTAAGGTCGCTAGAGTGTACGCAGCTGAACAATTCAAAGATCTAGGCGATATGTTTTGAGTCATTTATTTTACACTTAAATGTTTTAATAAGAAAACAAAAATCACTAATAAATGGTACGTTAAATTGTCATAAAATTCAAAACGCTTTGAGTTGAAGTTAAAAATCGGTGAAAAACATATGTAGTAGAACAGAGAAGGCTGAAATTGAAAGAGAACTAAATGATGATTAAAAAAAAACTCAAGTGGTATCAGCAAGATCCTGGACAAAAAATTAAGAATTGGTAACCCTAGTCACCGACCAGGCTGTCTATATATACTTATTTCAAGTATTTACTAAGCAATTGAATGTAATATCAAAATAAATAAAACAAGGCTACCAGAAGCAGGTTCGAGACACCATGAATTGATAATTCGCAAAGGGAAATATTCAGAGTTGTATAGTACGAAATTAAAGATTGTGATTCAAATCACAATGAACAGATCGAGATTTTACGCAACTGGTGATGTTTCCGTTGGTAACACTCTACAAACGTAAAATTCTCCACAAGATTTAAGGCGCCCGGAAGGCAAATGAAATGTATAATAGCTGGAAACGGGTGGGCACGCGCCTTGCCACCGCAAGATCTAATACATAAATTCATTCGTTAATTTGCAAAGTCATCGTCGAGAGTCGCACGAAGTCGTCGCCGACATTTACATAACCATGGCCCATAACAATAATGCCAAGACAAGCGTTGAAAGTATTTCAGTCGTCCCCCAACAGAAACGCGTTTGCGGGTCGGTCGCGCTTAGCGAAACATGCAAATGTCGCGCTGGGTTTGGTCGAGCGTTCTGCGGTGGCGGCAACCCGCCACCAACCTCCCCTGAACCGAACACGTCGCCGATAAATAAGCGCTCACTTACCGTAGACGAGCATGCTCTTCGTCTTGATTTCCTCGCTCTGGAAGGTCGACACCAAGCACGTGTAGTTTCCGGACAGGTCCGGCCCCGGCTGGACGATGTGCAGCGCCCGATGCACGCTGTTGACGTCCTCGCTGGCCTTGTACTCGAGGTTGAGGCGGCCCTTCAGGATGCCGGAGTCCTGCGGACGCTTGCCTGTCGAGTGAGAGGCAAATTAGTTTAGACCCACAGGCAAAATGGGACTCAATGGAACTCCACGAGTGTAGCCACGTCAACTTAATTTGTTGTGGTGCGCACTGCCCATAACAGAAATAAACTACACAGAAAATGGTAGTATTTATTTATAGTTTTATCGAATGAAGCAAAATGTAATCATTCTGGTCAGTTTTGCTGTTAATTTGATTTTCTACTTGATTTTCTACTTGAGGACTTAGAAGATGGACATAAAAAACCTTCACGACGCAGTTTCCTCTTCCTCGAGGATAATGGATAACTAACAGCAAGTTAGTTAAAACTAAATCAAAAAGTGGACTAAATTTTATCTGATTGTTCTAGGACCTTGAATTATTTTCTCAGTTTCTAGGTTCGTTAATGCCTCATTTATGAGGTATTTTTTGATTGATTTATCTTCGTAAATAGCTAAACTTTTCATGAATATTCCCCCCCAAATTTCAAGTCAATACCTAACCTAATCTATCCTAACCTAACCTAACCTAACCTAACCTAACCTAACCTAACCTACCCTAACCTAACCTAACCTAACCTAACCTAA
>WSZQ02105528.1:0-51007 GCA_019419845.2 Weissflogia rhopalogaster
GGGGGGGGGGCGGGGGGGGGGGGGGGGGGAGGGGTGGGGGGGGTCTATTAACTTCACTTATTTGATTAATTTTAAATTGCCTTTAACAATGGGGTGTCGCTGATCTTTGATATGCTGTGCAACAGCTGACTTACCAAAGCGATCGAATCTGAAACGAGCGATATGTTCTTTGAACCTTGTGGTAATTGATTGTCTTGTCTTTTTTTGGGCAAACGACTCAAAACGGTATAAAATCCCGTTAACACAATTTATTTCTCTATAGTACATGCACGTATAAAAAGTTTCATTCAATTTGGTGTTGGACAACTGGAACACTCTCCTTGTTAGTGGGAAATTTAATTCTGAATTGATTGATGTATGATTTACATCTACTGGGGCATGCCAAATGTATTTAGATACATAAATCTACAATGATCTTTAGCACAAGTACTTTCAAGTTGTTTTTTTTTCAGAAGCGAAAGTGCTGATTATTTGAGAAAACTGTCGTTAATTGTAATATCGCTATTAAATAATTAAACGAAAAACTGCCCCAGAATGTATCAAATTGAACCCTCAATCGGTAGATGCATAATTTATACTCGTAGGAGTGAGAAAAATGGAATCTTAAGAACGAATTATTTATTTGTGACCAACAATGCTGACTTATTCATACTCAACTTCAACGTTCCAAGTAATTAATCGAATAAAATCTTAGTAAAGTGGATTGCAAATTTACTTCTGAATCGATTGGTGTAAGATTTGTATTCATAGAAATATAGCAAATGTGAATAAAAGTGCAATCTTTGGGATAAGTCAATTCAACTTATTTTTCTGGCTGCGAGAATTAATTATTATGCTCAACTTTCATCAGCTCGAATCATGCTTCTATGTATGTAAATGTAAACGTTGTAATTTTGAAATATGAAAATAATCATGGAAATAATCATCGTCGGGCACATCTCTGAGAGCAAACCATCCTAGGATATCATCATGGTATTTTTATTTTTTATCAAAAAGAATCTGAAAGCCAATGTAACATTAATACTGTAAGTTCGTATATTAATTAAAGCAAACGTTCATGTTTTATAATAGTGACGATGAAATGTCTCCACGATGATTAGCCCGACGTTGAAGTGAGCCCGCGATGATTAGGCCCGGGAAAAGAGCCCGACGTAGATCGGTCCGGCTACGGTATTATCTTGGGTCCGCTTAAAAATGAAGATAAACGAGAAGAATTGCGAATAAAAGAGTAGAACAGTGCAAAGAACAGCGACCACTCAGATGGTGGAGTCACCCGCAGAATATGCTGAAGAATATTTAAGATAAAATGATATGGCAGAGCAAGATGCCAAAAAAGAGACCAAAGAGAAATTAGAAAATGCCATTAGGTAAAACATAGAGAAAAGAGGAAGTAAAACGGAAATCACAATAAGAAATTATTACTTGTCCAGTTCAGTTCTTTGCAAAATCACAGAGATTACGTACCTTGTTGATTTATGGATATTTGTATTAATAATTTCATATTTCCGACGATCCTTGTTTTGAAACATATACTTTGATTGTGGAAACGATCAATTTCAAAAGAGTTGAATTGAAGAACAGTGCCGAGCATAAATGTGTGTCTTTTGGCGTCGTTTGATGTTGCATAATCGCATTGTGCGGCCGAGACAAGAGCACCGCGTATAAATTACTCTTTGATCTCGCTAAACGGCAGATTTAAGCAAATCTAGTCTTTTTGATTTGATATTCAAAAACGCAGGCGCGCGCGCTGCACGCTGCCGTTTGCGAGCGAAAAAAAAGATCAAAGGCGCGCGCGGCAGTGGCGGCGGCGGCAAACCACAAGCGACGTCGCACGGCGGCGGCATTTGTGTTCGCGCAAAGCACGCGGAAAATTGGCTCGCAAAAGGGGGATGACGGCGTGTCGGCGCTCGCAATCACAAACGCCGGCACGCTCTATTATTACGAATCGGTTGGAAAACGCCGCGCCGCGCCACGCCGCGCCGGTGCAGCTGGTGCATTTGGTGTGGTGTTTTTCCAAGGTGTTAATTCGATTATAGCCGTCGGCATAATCGAACGGCCAGCTGGGAAATGGGGGCGATATAATTTACTACTGTTTTCCCAAGGCGTTTATCGATTACGGCACATCGAACACGTTTGCAGCGTTAGACGAAGACAACAAAAAAATGGAGGAATGCTGAATGTATCGTATTAGCTGAAGGTAGATGTGCGAAGGGTAGCGATGTAATTTGTGGCCTGTAAGGTGGATATTGTCGTAGTGGGGGAGTCACGACTGCCAAACGGCTCCTGCTGTGGGTTTAGGAGTTCGCGGACGAGCGAACGATGTCCCTCAGACAAGTGGCGATAGCTTGCGCAACGATAGAAAGCCGGTACGCGTGTTTGAAGTGACCGAAGTTCGACGCAGGATGATGTACACACCCAAATCGGCTGGGGCTAACTATGTAACAATTTTCATTCAAGAAAGTAGGAAATTCAACAAACTTCCTCTTCTTTTTATGAAATCTTATAAAGCTAACTTTGTAATCTACATTAAACATTCGCTTAATTCGTTAATAACTTAGAAGAAAATGTGCCAGGTTTTAAGGGTGTAGGGCTGTTCATCGTCGTTCATATCAACGTCGGGCACATCTCCGCGGGCAGACCATCGTGGGTACTCATCATCGTCGTAAAATTTCATCGGGATGGCGTATCATCGCCAGAGCTATAAAACATAAACGCTTGCTTTAATTATTATAAAAAATGCTTTCTTAATGTTTATTACATTAGCTACCAGATTCTTTTTGAATTTTTGAAATATCTCATATAGTTTTTGAAATACACGTAATTATATTTACCATATACTTTATATGGAAGCGATGAAATTACGATGTTAATAACACATTATAAATTGCATTTTCATGTCAAATTTGGTATCATTCCAAGCGGAATTTCAATCCATGTTCAATGGAATCACTTTTATACCAATTAGTATGACACAAATGTCTCCCTAGACTTTTACCTAGAAGGGGGAGTATGTTTGACCATCGACGCATGGACTTTTTTAACTGTCATCGATAAGGACCTCCTGCCTTTAGAGACAACAGGTAATACTAACAGCCCCCTCAGATCATACTTAAACTAAAGTGTGGAGTTTATCTATTAGACACATTAGACACACACGAGATATCAAAAACACCTCTTCATCCTTCCATACGTGTGGGTAGGGACCCATATGAAAGGATGAAGAGGTGCCCCAAATATAAAGTGCCTATGAGCCCCAAACGACCTTAATTCGACACTGGTATAGGTCTCTTGGTGACCCGCAGGACATATGTTGCCGATCAGTGTCCTTGATAATGTATACCATTTGTTTAGGGACAATTAATTTGCAGGTGGCAACAAAATACAGATCGAGCGAGAGTTGGCTCTAAATGTAAGCCCAATTTTACGCTATTTTTTTCAAGGTGATTTTACTGATATTTGAAAGAGAATTTTTTGATTTATCAATGTTTCTACATTAACGTAGTTATACTTAAAGTATATATGGGCTATGAATAATGATACCTACTAAGGTGACCAGACTTCCAGCCTTTTAACCATTCGTACCGCGTCCCGGTCTCAATTACGACCCTCATCCCACTCGCTTCATATATTGGATACTTGGCAACCTCGTTGGATGTGGATCAAAATCAACCACAATCCAAATGAAACATTTGGATCACTGATATGTCGTCGCCCTAAAAGGGGGATCCACCATGGAACATTTTAGGTCATCGTCAATGCAACACTTTTACGACCAGAGGGGTGCACCACTGGAAAACTGGAAATTCCTAAACTAAAGTATGGATCGGTGCCTAGGGGCCCCTCGTTATAGAAAGGTTGATAGTATAGATTCAACTAATGTTTGGGAGAAGACTCCTTTCGGACCTATTTGACCCATGTTCCATGTTCCAATAAAATAGATGGAGAGATCTCCTTGATACCAAGTTACTTTGGGGATACCAATAAAATTGATACCCCTACCCGGCGACAAACATAAAGTGCCTTGGGACCCTAAACGACCTTAATCCACTGGTGTGGGTGAAATGGTGCAATTGAGTCACTCGATGACCCGTGGGTCAAATGTTACCGACCCCACTGCATTAGATAGCACAGATTAGTTCTTTTTGATTTTGCGTACTTGTAACATGTAACATATGCCAATCCATTTGCAGCAGGTGGCAATAAAATAGAAATCCTTTATTTGAAGCGTTGGTTCTAACAATAAGCCCAAAGTTGACACCTTTTTTTTCAGGATGAAACTGATATTTGATGGGGAAAAGTTTGATTCATCAATGTAGCAAGTTGAAAACATGTGGCCGAGTTAGTAAATGCCGCGACGTACGCGACTGTTGGTACGGTGGGGTATTGCGCGCACGCAGCCGGCCGGCGCGGTGTACGACTTTGCGAGTTGCGTGGAGCGTGTGTGTGGTGCCTGAGCGGGCCGATAAAACGGCAACACGCCAGCCAGTCGGCAGTGGCATCCGCACGGCGACGGCACGTAGCGTGTGCGCCTTGGTGTGCTGGTGTGTGGTGTGCGCGGTGTTACATCAGTCGCGGCGAACGCGCAAGCGAGTGTATTTTCTATTTGTGTGGCGGTGCGATTGTGACCAGACTAGGAGGGTTGTGCGTGTTTGTGTATGTGCTACGTACCACCGTCGCCCGCTGCCGCCGACGACGACGACGACCACAACAACAACATCAACACACGACACTCGTGTGTGGTGGCCGGCGCCGTCGGATGCTACTGCTCGCCGGTGCGCTCACGAATTGTGCTTTATATAGTCACGCGATCGCGGTGGGTGCCTTGAGGCGGTGGCGTGTGCTGGGAGGGCGGTACGAAGGTGCTCTCGGTGGCGGCGGCTCCACGCGCGCGAGTGCTATGTGAAAATAATGCCCGTCGCTGGCGATCAATGTGGATATAACGGCGGCTGTGTGGACGACGGCAAGCAGCGGCGACCACCCCACAATCGGATATCAATCATCTCGCGGATGTAGCGAGGTATGTAATGCCATGTAATGCTCTGTTTACGCGCAGTCTAAACACCTGAAGTAGTCGCCGAATTTCGCCGTCGCACAGTGACATAAATATGTGACACTAGACCGGCAAAGAAACTACGGCGTTTCGAAAAGTTTTCATTCAATTTGTTCGAACCGCGCGGCGCGACTGTGTATTTTGGTTTTGGTTAGATCGTGGCATGCGAGACGGCGAGGAGAGTTGGTGCGGTGCCTGTGCCACGGACGTTGTAAGATCAAAGGAAACGTTACGATGGTCTCGCGGTCGTTGGTGGTGTGTGCGGGTATGCACGCACGCCGCATGTAGGCTTGGAATGTTTTCGAATCGTCGTTGCGGAGTGTTCCTTTCTCCGGCCTTGTTTGCCTCTTTTCTTCAGGGTTCGATCTATAGAATTTTTGGAGGTGTGGATATATATCATTTTCCTTTTACATAGATATGTTTAAATCGCTCACTATCTTGTAGGAGTACAATCGTATGTGGTAGTATAAAAAAAACAACATTGTGGAATTTGAGTACACCTTCAAACCTCACAAATAACATTCTGTGCCTTTAGCATTCTTAAATCTACTCCATTAAAGTATTGACAAACCTAGGGTTAAGTGTTAATAACATGAAATAGGAGACCATCGATAATTCTAGTACCTTGGGAGGTTACTCGTAAAATATTGGGTTTTCTTTAAATTTTCGTGCTACTAGAGTAAATTGCATGAGTATATAACAGCCACTGCAGACTTATTTTGAAGACGTGGGTCCATTTCCTATCTATTATTTCTGGTAGCAGCTCCAGAGTCAATAATGACAATGGAGGATCCGCCCGTCAAATTATCAATAAAATAGTAGCTCCTCAAGCATTGGTAATTAAACCAAACCTTAAACAAGTGTGTGTCACTCCAAAACTTGCGTGGGTCAGTAACTGACCCCGAAGTCATAGTTTCGCCATCAATCGTATAGACCCTTTTTGAAGTTGTGGGTCATGTTTGGTTTATATTTGTTGATCGTAGTAATTGTTAGGATGGGGTGTGAAGGAGACGCTATAACAACGAGCTATATGGACTAGCAGAAGAGTCGCCCATCTCAACATACATACGCCTGCAAAGACTAAGATGAGCACGGCACGTTAGCAGGATGGAAGAAAGCAAGACACCCCTTAGAATACTAATGTCCAAGATGCAGGGCTGCAGAAGAAGAGGATGTCTAAGAAAAAGATGGGAGGTTGAGGTGCGTACAGTCGACCAACTGGAGGAGAGATACAAGGGATAGGGAGAAATGGAGGAAGAAGCTGGGGGAGGCCAAGTCGTAGAAGTAGATTTTGGGTCTACCCCCGGCCTTGGGTCTCTCTTAGGTCTCAAGAAAATCGCCACCCTACCTTCGGACCTCCACTCTCTCAAGAATGCGACTGACAGCACCGACAGTCAGTAATTGACACGAGAGTCACAAGTTCACTGGTCTATACTGTAAATAATAGAAATACTCAATGTCAGATAGAAGCTACAAGTTCAAGTACACGTTCAACTAAATACTTTGCAAGATGCTATTTCTATTGTTTAAAACATTATTCATCTTCGTACCATCTGCAATTTCAAACATTATTTATCGATGTTTCATGCATGCAAATAGTACATACAGCGATACGAAGTGGCTTTTACCAATGCGTTGAGATTGCACGGTGTATCTCATCAGTTATTTTTGCTAAATTTCGTTAATTTCCAACAATCACCTTAGTTCGGCATATGAGCCAGGATACATTGTTACTCACGAAGCTGGGCAATACCTATTTCTGTATACTCAGCACAAGATTTTCTACGAGGGGATCTCTCGTCATCAGCCCCGTTTGCCGAGAATTTCTTAGAATCGGAGCGATTGAGTGCGTCGCGTTGTCGGCTTTCTCGGGCTGTACATACGCAGTTCTCGCTGCGCGGTATGCTGGATTTGATGCTGCATTGCCCCACCTCCATCGAACGAAAGTATTCGCTTTTTAGTCGTCCCAGCATCGTTTCATGAGCTCTTTGTCTATCAGTCTATTCGCAATTCAACTCCAGAGAGCAAATTCGCAGTTAGTAATCGATCTGATCGATTCCAAAATCGACTTGATTCCGTCTTCTGCAACGGCTGTTTAAAGGCAGAATTTTCCGCATATTTATGCGCCGGCTGTGAATGGGCGATTACGAGGCTTTGATTGTGAATAGCGCGCGCGTTACGTGCGATTACAGCAACATAGCAATTACTGCCGGATGGCCCGCGATAAAGTCGGATGAAATTTAATTGCGCTGCGCTGAGTCGAGCCGAACCGAGCAGCGTCTTGTACCCTTGCCTTCGCACCGTCTTCGAAGTCAGGCCGCGGCCATTCGCCGCATGGTGGTAGTTAATTAATGGTAATTAATAATTGCCCCGCCGGTCTTTAATTTCCGATCAAGCGCAGCGACACCGGCGCGGCGGCTGTCGATTATCCGTGCCTGATTTTCCGATCCGCGGAATGCGACGAGTACCAGTTTGCCTGGAGGCGCATAGTTGATTTTCAGCGTAAAGCAGCGGCCCACCAGCGGACGGGAGACTCTAGTGCGCTGTGTGTGCTTTAATCATATGAGGGAATAACGCGTCATATATATGACTGAAGTAGTGTGAGATAAATATGCCACGAATTATTTGTTGTATAACTTTATTCAGATCGATGATACAATTTTTAAAGTTTTCAAGTTTAGTAGTAAAGAACCTTTCTTCTAATAGGTGAATTAATGTAGAGGGACATACAAGTCCTCGAAATACTCTATATATTTGTGGGACGGAATTATCGTGCGAATATGGACATATAAAATATTGTTTTGTTTTGCGTCCAAGTTTTATCTGATTTTGCTTATAAACTTGAGAGAGACATTATGATAATCAGTAGGTGTTCGTCGTTCTATTCGACGAACATAGGGCGAATGGACGAAACAAGAATAATCCGAATAGTCCGAGATAAATCGCCACGTGGAAAAAGATCCCTGGGAAGACCTCGTAAAAGACGGAGTGACCACTTAAACCCTGACTGAAGCAGAAACAGACAAAATGCCCAAACAAGAAGAAGAAGTAGCTGTTCGTGCCACCGGCGCTGTTTGGGATGTTTAACCCTTACATTTAAAGTTGAAAGCGCCGCTTCTTAAGCCGCGCACGCGCGCCACCCTCTTACCCTCATTTTACTTAAGGCGTGCACTTCGTGTGCTCAAATATATCGAAAAAAAGTCAGTTTACAATCAGCATCAGCTCGAATAAGTACGATTCTCTTACACCAACATTCCTACGCGCCTTTGTCGTATTCTTGTGTGTTACGTTTACTCTGCTACGGAACTCAGTAAAGCCCTTTGACTGGGGCTCCTTAAATTTATAACTCGCGGAGTAATAATTTCGTAAACGCGAGAGCACAATCAGTAGGCCTTCCTTGAACTGTAACAGGGATGAGCGACCCACAGCCCGCCGAACATATTTATTCGACCCGCGAAACATTCTAAGCTCAAAAGGATGCCCCCTACGTCAATTGTGAAGTTCAAATGTAGGTAAACGCAAGTAAACATTACTACATCAGATACACAGGAATAAATGTGTGGCCCTGTAAAATAATTCAACAATTTATCTATGCAAATCTATAATGGAAATATCTTGTTGATTTATACGAGCATAAACAAACAGAAACAAAATGTCGAACGTTCATTTCTGACGAGCCAAGTTAATGGATATGTATCCATCTCGATACTGTCTATTTCGATATATCCATATTTACATGTAGGTTTGAAACATTCAGATTTAAATACCAATTTGTAATATCGATATTTATCGGTATCGAAGTTACCAATTTCGAAATATGTTACAAACGCCATCTATTGTTAGGAATAATAAAATAAAAAAGAAACAACCTATCTCCGTTTATTACAAGAGTCAGACAGAGGAAACCGCGAGGCGACGCGACGCCGCCGGTATGAACAACGCCTAACCCAATGGAACACTGTTTACTCAACAATATTTATGCTGGCGACACTTGAGTCGCCAGCATAAATATTCGAACATAAAAATATACAGGCAAACAATCATCAATATTGGCTAAATTCTTCTGTAATCTTGCGTAATTAATTATAAATTAATTAATGTATAATAGTGATGAGTGTGGGGGATACCACAATACCTTTAAACAAAATTCTAAATAAAAGCATCTAATGAGCCTGACATAAGATTTCGAACACTCGACCACTGTTGTGGTGCCATCAGGCCTGATGGTATCTCGCTTACCTTCAGCATCCTCTGCCCGTTGGTAGTTTCATTTTATCGTGAGTCGGCATTCGAAAGTGTTGGTCGCGCTATTGTGTCGCCGGGGCGCGGCTGACACTCGACCCGCGCCGCGCAACGGCCCGGCCCGCCCGGGTGCGTAGCGATTTCAAAAAAACGTCCGTTTCTGGATTCCGATTTAGACATGCGCAACGGATATCAACATCGCATTTATAACCCATAAGATATGTGATTACCTTTTCGCCCATGCGACCGCGTCGCGTCCGGTGCGTTCGGCCGCAGCGCATCGCATCACATGCGCGTTCCTTCATCAGCATAATCGCGGCCGGTCTCTCTTCTCCTCCGGTGCGTCGGCCGTGTGTCTTCTACCTTCGTCGTCGTGTGCGACCGCGGCATGCGGCATGCGTTTGGTCGGCTCCGTCTCGGGCGGCTGTGCCAGCGCGGCGGGTCGGTTTCGTCGGCCGTGTGATCCATTCCGTTGATGACGGTTGATGTTTAGCCGCGCATGCACAACACCGCCAAGCCGGACGGAGCCCGCGATGCGTCGCTTTCTTTCCACCGAGAAAACAGGTTTTCTTCAGCTGGCCGCTGCCTACCATCATCACGCTTTTCGCTGCGAGCGCGCTCAGGTGGTGTGGCGGTGTTTACGGCAGAAGAAAAAAAACTCGCATTGCCACCGCATTCGCATCTTACGCGGTGAATCAGAACTTTTTGCCCCTCTATCGGGAGACAAGGATACAAAAGATTCTCCTTACAGGGCCATTCAAAGACATACATCGAATTAATTAAGGTATCCTTAAACACTTCAACAGTATGTATGTTATGTGATATATTGTGTAAACCGGAGGACATTCGGTTTTACAATTAGTCAACTGAGTAATGTTACTTTTCATTTAATTCCATAATATTATATTATAAGTGTTTTCATGTCAAGTATTTTCATTGTTAAAGAAGAGTTGTTTAATCTAATGACGATAATCCATAATTAATATCGTAGTTATGTTGCAAGATAACCCACTATCAAAAATAAGGAAAAGTTGCTGATTCGCATATATGCCACCATGTAAATTACATCCTACAAATTTGAAAATTTTGGGCATTTGTAAATGTCTGCCAATTTTTATATTTATTCCCCTTATAGAAGAAGAGTTGCTTGTTCTAATGACGTTGATCCCAAATTGATATCATGGTTACTTTGCTAGATAACACTCTTGAAAATTGGGAAAAGTTGCTGACTTGCACATATATCGTCATGTAAATACGTCCTACAAACTCGAAAATTACGGGCATTTGTAAATATCGGTATATTCTTAAATTTATACTCCTTGAAGAAGATGAGGTGCTTGATCTAATGACGTTAATTCCAAATTGATATCATAATTACGTCGCAGCGCTCGCGGCGCTGTTGTTTTACTATGAAAATCCACTTCCGTCGTTTTCTATCGGGATATCGAAAAGTATCGATACTTGTCGATATTTTAAATATCTAAATATATTACTGATTGTAAGATCATAAAAAGTACATTCTCTCCATTGTTGTTGTTTGCAGATAATTTATCTAAAGATCCTTATAATTAAAGTTCATGCATGATTACAAATATCACACTTCTATCAATTAAGTCAATAAATTAAGAGCGACATCGCAAATTGAACTTGAGTCTTGAGTAATGAATACAGTATTGCATGACAAAAGTATAAAGCCTTTTTTTATATGTCATTAATCAGTGAAAAAGTGCATCGATCGATACACGCTTAATTGCATTGCTTTTATCTCCATCCCACCTATAATTAAATTATGTACGTACAATTATTTGCGTCGGTACGGCATTTCGTAAGAAGCATTTACTCGATATATGTATGTACAGGGCGAGCGAGTGAATCGTTATCATGTGATTGCTTCTCCTTATAAACATTGCCGGCGCCCGCGATAAAACGACAGCGTGAACTTGTATTGTCGGCAGATATTGAAATGTTTTATGTGTGTGTGTGTGTGTGTGTGTGTTGAGTGGCTCTCCGAAAAACATGCAGCCGGATGATAAGAGCCGAGGTGCGATGCGCGGCTTCGTCGTTCGAATGCCGTTCGCGAACCTGCCACTTTTTCCGGTGAGGGAAGTGGGTGGTTTGTGCACATGCTGCGCGACGGTTGCACCGCGTGTGTTTATCTCATGAATTGTTGATCAGCAGCGTGCGGCGCGCTCGTTCCGTGTGTGTACACAGGCCACGCAAGTAACGGCCCCCGCTCCACGCCCGCCATCGTCACCGCTGCGCTAGCCACCCCCGCTGGGCGCGCGCAAAGTTTGCTTAGCTTTTAAATTATGCATGGCGATGTTTCTGCGAAGCGATTTCATTCTTTTCGGTTGATTATATGCGCATCAGACACCGGCCTTCCACCGTGGCGGCCCTTGCATAATTTTCGTAAAGGGGTTGCAAAGAGAAGTAAATATTAGACAATCGACCTAAGTCTCTTATAGCAGATTGTACAACGAGCATATAATGCTATATATTGTGCAACAATGTGCGTTGCATGCGTGTTGTACACTAGTTTTTCTACGACTATTATATGTGAAAATAATCACGAGTAGATGCAGTTTTCTGGTATCGGTGTATTTGCTGTCAACATTTACAGGTTATGGTCATGCGAATTGCACGCGCATGCGCTACCTAGGACGCAGTGTCTGGCAGCCGGCGCGACGGCGGTGCGGCGTGCGCGCGCACTGCACATAACAAACTCACAGCGTATTGCCACCTGCATCAGCTGGGAAACTACAATGAATCCATTATATAGCTTGCTTGCCTATAACTACATAATTAATCTACCGGTACGGTTACCGCTAAGTTATGATCTACAACCTAATCGACATTGTTAATATAATGTATATACTATAGAACAGGAGTAGAACATATACTATTCCGAGTAAATTTTATAGAAGATGTACATATGTTGCATATATCACCCTGGTACGCCCTGTGTAGCCGATTAAAGTTTGTAATTTTAGAAGAGAGTAAGGCTTGTTGGTAATTTTACATAATATAATTTAACCGAACTCAAGAAGAGTTTAGTACTTGTAAGTTACTTATAAATAATAGCAAAAAATAACTGGATACAAATGTGGAAATCTACGATTTTCTTGGAATCTTGTGAAGCCGATCAAAGTTAATAAATATACACGGAGATGTCCATAAAGCGATATAAAAATATAATTTACTAGAAAAGTATGAAAGTGTGGCACTTCACGTCACTTCACAAAATTGCACGAAATAGATGAACACGAAAATGAAAATCAAATTGCCGGTCTGTGAAACCGGTCGAAATTTATTAATTTCCATAAGACGATATTAAAATGTAAATTATTCGAGAATTAGAAGTGTGTAGCTCTTCTAAGGCATGCCAGAAAAACTAAAAAAATTAGCTTAATACAAATGTGCATGTTCGCTGTTTTCTTTTCCTATTCGGAACTCTCTTATCTTCCGAATGGTGATTACGCAAGAGGAGATCTAATATAACTAAAGATATACTCATCGAGTTTTTCCTAATATAATAAAATGTATTATATTTCTCAAATGAATCACACTGCTATGCAATAAGTTGGGGCTCTCCCTTGTTTAGATAAATCCGCCTCTACATAGGTGCAATTCACCGATTTCGATAATGCCATGTAGCGATAAATAAGTGATGAGTCGCGAAGGGTGGTTTTAGCGCCTCTCTGAGTGGAATATTGTGTTCAGAATGTGATTGTTCGCTGTGTCTCGCAATCTTTGTCTAGCGCGCTGTCTGTGGGTGAGGTGGGTGGTAGGCGGCGTCGGTGGCTATTCATAGCCCGCGACTACCGCCGCCGCCGGCTCACTCGGTCGCGGTGTCGATGCGTCACGCGCGCACCAAAACGCTTATATAATTTTTTCCTCTCGCACATAGCGCGGCAAGATCAAAGGCAATCCGCTGGGTGCGAACGCCGCCGCGGGACGAACGGCGCGGCGCGACGTCGATTACGATCCGCCGAATATGATAAACTCACACTCACCGCATTGCTTACTCCATGCACTGCCAAACATAATGACGCCGGGCGCGCGGATTATGACTGAATCCGGCCAGCCTGCTCGCGTCGCACATCGACAGTTGATTAATGATTTCCACATTTCAAGTCGCCACTGCGCGGCATTCATTCATAAATTGCCGTTTCTGGGTCGGCCGATATATGTTCGGTGCGTGGTGTCATCTCTTCAACTTGACCCCGGCGTTCATTCATCGCGCAACTCACTTATCGCTCGATTGCGGGGCGCTAATTGCGAATCCGGTCGGATTCGGAAGATCGCAGCGATGTGTTGGCGAGTGTAGTGGATCGTCCCGCGCCGGGCATCAAAGGCCGCGGGGAAGTTGTAATTTTTATGTCCACAGTGTCGGCGCGACGGCGACGCCGGTAGACGCACGGCACAATCGTCAAAGAGACCGCCGCGCTGCCTTTGATGCGTCGCCGACGTGTTGAAAGATACCGCGCGCGCGCCCGCGGATTCGCAAATACGCGAGCCCGACACTCACGAGGCTCCTCGTGATGCAAGCGCAACGGGCGGCGGCAGCGATACGACAAAAAAATTATGCACAGCTGATGTTTTTCACTCTCTGCCACGGCGCATCCGCATCTTCATCTTCATCGGCTTCTTCAGCGGCCGGCTAACGAAGCACGACCTCGAAAGTTGGGCGCTTCTTGCGTTTACATTTTTTAGGTTAATATTTTTTAATATAAATTGTGTCCTAATTAATCCGTCCCTAAGTACTCTATTAAATGGAGATATTAACCACAGCCCTCTCCCGCTCTGTATGAGGACGTGGGTCGAATTTGCCCCGAGGAGTGAGTACCCTTCTACTTGCGGTTACCTATCAATCAGATTCGGAAATATTCGGAACATTTTAGGAGATAAACGTGATTAGATGTGCTGAAACGATTTATTTTCGAAAATAATCTGTATGAACACATCTAGGGATAGGGATAGCTGTAACGGGTCGGAAATTAACAAGCAATTTCTGATGTTTTAGAAAATATTGGTTAAAATATAAGAGAAAAATGTGTTCAGATGTACTCGAACGACTTTTTCTCACAAAAAGATGTGTGTAAAAGATAGCTGTAACTTATTTTTTGCGAAAAAAAAAAACATTTAAACACATTGAGACATCGATTGCTGTAATTTTTTGGAAATTAACACGCGATTTCTGAAGGACGTCTCAAACGTCTTAAGCCATACATTTCGTAATATCTTTCGGTATCTGAAGAGTTACATCGTATATCCAAAGAGTGGTCAGTAGCAAACTATACATTTTGCAATTTTTAAGAATGACATGACTAGCCCGAACTGTGCCGCGCTTGTCCCGACAGCGCGCCGCCAGCCGCTGTGTGGAGATAGGTGATAGGTGATGTTCCAACCCTTAAGAAAGAAAGATACAGGTACAAGATACTGTTCAGCCTTGTCGCTCTCGCATCGAATGCATATTTCCACGGAATCAATCCGCCTAGAAGATTATCTAGCTGGAAATCTCCCTCTTTTAATAGCGCGGTCAGTTTTGGAAAACATTCAGTCCTCTTTATTGCCTACTTGAAACTCCGATATTCGTATGATTATTGGGTTTTACAACTTTATAGCCCCAATAGTGCTTTCGGGGATATGGACATGTCCCGTACATCGGACCGTAAAATCGCGGTTTATGCCATTTTTTTGCAAATCGTATCGTTTGATGACTTATTTCGTCCTTCGACAGCCAATTTTACGCGATTCGAGTGCACAACCCTAATGGGAAATTACGCGGAGGTAGGCCTCCTCTGTCAGGCCCAACCACCCCGCGTTGGACACAACGAAATATTCCGGAAACTAGGCGGCATCTTTCAACAGTGCACCAATCGGCATTGTCGAGCAGCTGAAGAAAGTCGAGCATCCCTAATGCCGATCAGACTGTCGGGGCAGCCGGCTGTTTTTGGGGTAATTGCTTTTTATACCTGAACGAACGTTTCAATCGCTGCAATCGTCGTCCCTTTGGCGATCACATCAGATCACTGCCATGGTGTGCTTGTCATGGCGGTAATCTGACAACATGGAAATTAACTTCTTCAAACTCGGCAAACATTAATCTCACTGACAAACCGAATAAAGGACATTTAGGTTTCGAAAATATTGGGTTGTTCAATTGGTGATTATGCTAATAACTGGTTGAAATGCCACAAATATGTATCATCAAAATGTTTATTGTAAGATTTCTCAAATGATCATCTCGTCTTTGGGATTAGCAATGGCAGGGTTCGTCGAAGTGTTCCTCGGTGTTTGTAAGCTGTGCTGGCAGGTCTATCCCATATTCATGAGTCCACGCATTCGGTCTAGGTTGTGGATTAACTCGTTGTTGCGTTTATCCATGCGATTATCTCTTGTGAAGCGACAGTATTCATCGATGCTCATATCTGGGTACTGAATGATATTCAAGATCACCTTTTAAACGTATTCTCTCCTCATAGGAAAGTCTAATGCTAACAATAATGATATGTTTTATTTGTTTGAGAAAGTCAAATCAACATTAATCATACCGTGTGGTAATGCAGGCATATAATAGTTTTGGAATTGAATTCATTTGCCCGTACGAAGTTAACTACAAGACCTATCTATAAAACTTTATTAGAGTTTCTTATGGGAGCTGAGTTTTAGACTATAGCATTACGTATGTTACACTTTACAAGGGGAGTGTCTCGATTGTTCGGCACCGATTTGAATGAAATTTTTTACGTGTAGTACATATATAGATATAATCTGTGTTAATGGGATTTTTCGTCGTTTTGGGCCGTTTGGCATAAAATATTTCAAAGTTTGTTCACAAGTAAAAAAATTCGAATTTAACCGTTAAAAGCAGGGTAATTCGTAGCGCGTTGTATGGTATCCGTCTACCGCGTTGAATGGAAACCGCGCTATAAGAAATTAGTACAAATCACACCATTCGTATCGCCTTATATGGAGACCTAAAAAATGCAAAAGACAAGATAAATTATTATAAAGATAAACAAGCATTAAGATTGTATTAATGGCATCTACGAAAAATCACCGCGGTGAAATCACAGTCGTAAATTCACCGCGATATATTCACTGCTAAAAGAAATCACCGCGAGTAAATTCCTCGCTACTTAAATATCTGCGAGTCAACTCACTACTACGCAAACACAGTCGCTCTAATAGCGACGCTTTAGAAATGACTCATATTCGCATGATTGAAATTTAAGAATGCATCTTTACATTCTTGTATTCACGATTGCGAATAACTCACTGAACTGTCCATTATAGACTGATACTCAAAAATTATAAAAATCTGACTATGAAGAAACAGGGAAAGATTGTAAAAAAATCATACCAAAATAAAAAATGAATAAAAAAAAATCAACGAAACAAAAATAAAGAAAAATATATTTTTTTAATCTGTGATGAATACCTTCAATGAAATCATTGCTTTCTACTTTTTATTTCCCTTTTCCTTATTTTTGAACGGGTACGCATTTCAAATGCAATTTCGCCTAAATTTCTCACTCTTTAAAAACAAGTGACCCTCAAAGAGCGACTTCTTCTATCCTCTTTCTTCTTCTTCTTCGTACACCCGCCTTGTCGCTGACCGGGGATCGGCCGGTGGCCTGTCATTCTTCCAGAATTACTTTTGGGTATCTATGAACATATTAATTTCCTTTGGGTAGGTTGCTAGCCTCGCCCAAGGCGAAGAAGACTTCTATAACGACAACCACAGATGTTAATGTGGTTGCCGGAGCGAGTAGAGCTGTGATTGTCACGACCAGGATTTGAACCTGGAACCCGCTTCGTGGTAAGCAGCGATCTTACCAAGCTTAAGTCATTGTTAAGGAATCCCTCACAATCAATTAGCTTACAAACTCAATCAACAACGGTTTGATAACTAATGCGACACAGTCACGAATGTGTAGAGGAAATGCTGAGCAATTTACTACTTAACACTTCTTGATAGTTCGGTGAGAAACATGGTCACCAGAATTCGGAATATTCCACAGGTGATTTGTTATCGTTGCGATACTACGATAATATCTTATGAATATGATAGTTTTAACTTGCATCTGCCGCATGCACTGCCCGAGATTGCTTTCGTTTGATACTTCAATTTTTGCAGCGTTTCCGGTGATTTTTCCTAGCGGTGATTTGGTAGCGATGATTTTTCCGCGGTAAATTTACTAGGTCCCACGTTTACTATATTGTAACATTTTGTTATATTTACATTTATTCAAAATATTAATTTATTATGATGAAACAAGTACGCTTGCATTAAGCTATTTTTTGCTATTTTTAGAGGCGCGGTGAATTTATCAGCGGTGACTTGGTAGCGATGATTTTTCCTCGGTGAATTTCCAGGGTCCCACGTTCACTATATAGTAACATTTTGTTATATATTTGTCCAAAATATTAATTTAAGCTTATTTTTGCTATTTTTAGGCGTATTTTCAATTGCTACACTCTTCTAGTTTTCTAGATAATGGCATTTTATCTTTGAAAAAACTTCGGCTATGAGCCAGTTTCCTATGTAATTATCGTGGATCTTTGATCCGTTCCACAGGCCACAAAGAAAATTCGCTAACATGCATACTTGTATTCAGCATTTTTGCATTTTTTTTGACATGCAGGTGCTACACTCTTCTAGTTTCCGAGAAAATCGATCATTTATGCCGCCTTAGCGGGGACACACCAATGTAAAATTATAAACTTTGGTCGGCTCCAGAGGCTGCGGAGAAAATCGCAAAAATCGCGTACTTTTCCATATTTCACCTGAATGGTCTAATTGTAAGTGATCTTACTTATGTAAAGCACCGGTCCTACAATCGAAAACTCAGCTCCCATAAAAAACGCTAATAAAGCTTTGTAAAGCTAGGTCTTGAAGATAATTTCAGAGCGGTTAAATAGCTTACTATGTCTTTGAGATCAACAGGTACAGCCATAGCAGTGGTGGGACAAAAGGAAACCATCGTTAGAAGCATGACCACAACCAGGCACGACCTGTAAATAAACAGCACGGTATTTTTTTGGGATGTCGTAATTGGTTGTTTGGTTGTTCGGGATGTGTTACTCACTTGCCAAACTGACTCATTTCCATCGTCGCTTAGTGGCGCGGCACTCGGATCAGCTTTGTGGTTGTCACTTTGCGCTTCTTTGATGTCCGGACGCGCCTTTGAAGCGTGAAGCGGTTGACTCGACGCGTTATTTTTCCTCCCGACTTTCCTCTGTCTGCGTTCGCACCGATTGCGCCAAACTCGCCGAACGTATCAACCAGCGCTAAGCAATTGTGACTTAGCCGCGACAAGGGCCTACGAGTGTCGTCGGATCGGCAAGGGTTTGGCGTGGTTGTGGGTCTATTTCTGCGCGGGGGGAAACCCGGGATGCGGATGCGTGCCGAGAGCGTCAGCCGGGCTGTGTGGCGCGCGTCGTGTGGGACTCGTGTGTCGGCAGAGATCAAAGTGCGCCGCCTTTTATACACTTAACTAACAACTACACACGCTCGAACATAGGTCATCGGGCGCGCTGTGAAGAACACGCGTTCATATTTCCCCTGCCGCCGCCCGTGTTTCCCGCGAGAAACGCGACGAGTACATTTTCCTCGATGCACTTTGCGTCGTTATTTTTTCCTTCCAATCTTGGCGTTGTTTCTTTGCTTAAGACATTGAACGCATGTGCGATATATTTATTCATACTGGGTGTTGCACGGCACACCTTGGCACCTGTGATCCTTCTTCATTACAAGCTTGCACGCATGCAACGAAGAAGCCGAGACGGTATAAACAAATAAGATGCCTGCCATTATCGATGAGGTGTTACTTCATTGTTTTATTTGCTTCTCGAACTCTTGTCTACTATTGTTGGCGACGATTCGGTGTTTCTTTCCCAGCATGTTTGTTTTCGCAGTATTCGTGTCCATCCGTTTTCCCTGAAGAGTTGACGTTGGGAATTAGTGTTAATCAAGATTTTATATGTGTACAAGAACACCTAGAGAATATTGCGTATTGGATCCACGGATCTGCGCAGTCACACAGGTATTATTCCCATTCTCGGCGACTTGAAAGAGGTGTATACTGGATTTTCAGCATGAAAACGGTGAGCGGCGCGATGAGTTGATTTGGTGCGCTGTGTGACTGAAGCAGGGTGGGAAAAATATGCCATGAATTATTTGAGGCATAACTTTTGTCAGATCGATGATAAATACGTCATTGTATCATGCAACTCCCTCTTTATAACACATGCAAATATAAGAATGTGCTAGCATTTACAGTGCATGAAAATATTAATTTTGATGGAAATAATTTATATATATACAGAGGTAAATCATCAACATTTCAATACATTCGATAGTAGGTTAACATATGACAGACTCGTGATATCGACTTGGGATTCACGTCATTAAATTAACCAACTCTTCTTCTCGAAATTGTATAAATATCAGAATGAGTCGGCATTTACAAATGACTGAAATTATCAAATTTGTTGGATGTAATTCATCTGACGATATATGGGTGAATGAGCAAATTTTCACCCTTTTTGATACCCTGTTCACTTACGACTGAGAGGTGATGACGACTTAGGATTAACGCCATTAGATTAATCATGCCTTGTTCTCGAAGTTGTATAAATATAAAAATGTGTTGGTATTTACAAATGTCCGAAATTTTTATATTTATTAGACGTAATATTCATGCCTGTATATGGATGCATTATTTTGTTTCGTGTTCAACTTCCTCCAGATTTGGGTTAGAGGCATGGGACAAACACTTTTATATTAAGCAGTTCTACAACTATCTACACCCCCAGCGGTTCAATTTGATTGACTAGGGGGCATTGCGAAAATTGATTCATCGCGAGTTTTACTCTTAGGTCAAAATAAACAAATTTTAAACAATTGCGATAAATAAATATGATTAAATATTATAAGTAATAAGGATTAGATTTCTATTTCGTTTGATCAACTGGATGTTTGACGTCGTCAAGCAATCGTTCGGCATTCCCCGTGGTGCCTGGCGTTTCCCGCAAAGAACTCCGGACATCATAAAATGTTGTTAAATAAGTAAATTGTTCACAACTAAATGACTTATTCCAATATCATAATGAACTGTCCGTTAAAATTCAAATCCAGGAGTGAACACTCTTTTTATGATCGAGACAAATGCTGATTTTTTTTTATCGGACCGCACATCGGCATCGTCTCTGCGATGTGGGGTCCGCCTCCACGTCTAAAAAAATCGCACTAAATTCAAAAATAAAAACACAACAACGAACCAAATGAATTTTTCTTCTTACAAATAGTGTTAGAATCTAATATGACTAATTACATTGAAAAATAATTGAATAGAACGAATGATCATAGTAGTTTATGATCGTTAAATAAATTAAATAATAAATCCAGGTTCAAATCCTGTGCGTGATAATATCACCTCTACTCGATCCGGCAGCACATTAACATGTGTAGTTGTCGTTAGTTTTCTTCTTCACCTTAGGTCACCCAAATGGGTGATACCCAAATGGAATTAATATGTTCATAGTAATTCTGGAAAAATGATATGCCGCTATCCTCGGTCAGCGTCAAGGCAGGTGAATAAGAAGAAGAAATCAAACAATCAAAATTGCAATTTAAGTGTTTTCATATATTTTGAAAATTTGTTAATTGGGTTTCGTTTACAGTTTCTTAGTTATATCTTCCTAAAGTCCTCTAATCGAGTTTCTTAGGTAAACATTTCCATTTTTAATTATGTGTAAAATCCCTTTCGATTAGATTTTTGGTGAAGCCAAAGCGGGGCATGTTGCAAAATCTGTAATATAGTTAGCCTTCTGGAATCCAAATCAAATTGTCCTATTTAAAATACCCAGTAAAATTAAATTTTTAACTTTTAAGAAAGGATGACCCGACCATAATTGTCACCAACCAGGAAAAAAGTAAATCATTACGGCAATGAAGCTCCTCACCACATTCTTTAATTGTAATTTAATCAACAATTTGTCGTTAATTTAATTTTAATAAAATTGAATGAGTCATTTTATTATCTAATGATACAAGTCAAACATAATATGATTTTATGGAGCGCCGAGTAGTCTCTAACCCTTTTGTTGTTAATTGCCAATAACTTGCGTCCAGCACGATCAATCTGTTGTCCATTTGTTGAATTTTTGTGATTTTTCGGTTGAATACTGTTGGGCAGCCCGAATAATCTGCCCGAATTTCTCGTCTCGCTTTTACACGAGAATACCACATTGATGCTCAGTCGCTCGTCAGAAGTTGAGAGCGCGGATCCCCTCAGAAAACCGAAAACCTTCCTTCAGCGCACAACTGCCTGACTTCCGTTCCGACCTTACTCGATGCAACGCAGTGCACCCAACTCATACGTGTTGCCAACATAAAAATTCAAAAATGTACAATTCGCCCGAACAAATACTTTTTATCAAATGTAAGTAAATATAGATTATAAGGTAGGGAAATTTTTAAATTCCTGCATGTTGATTTCCCTAAGACACATCCACCTTTAATTGATCATTACACACATCCAGTACCTGATGTGTGACAAAACGAAGACTACGGATCTGTTTGCAATAACACAATCTATAATGTATTAGAAACTCCAGTATCTAATGTCAAAATTTAATTTTACGGGTTCTTTTAAATAAGGCAATTTGATCTCGCTGCTGTAGGCTCGCTGCTAACTTCTTATCGGTGAACAAACAGTAATATGATAAGCCGATTGTTCCTTTTTGATGAGAATACTAAAATGTTTGTTTCAAACAAATATTTGCGCATAAACTGAAAAATAAATGAACTATATTGCCTTGACTATTTATTTAATCAACAACCTTTTTCACCACATAGTGGTGTAAGGATTAGTAACTTTCTTCCGGCCCGATCCGGTCTCGCTACTGATGGTACTGCTCTGAACTCTTGTTACTGCTCTTGCATATGGGTTTTTTCCGGGGACCGTTGCAAGCGAATCGCCCAACCTTCGTTCGCGTTTTTATAGCAAGTTCGCGACAACCGCTTGTTGAATGGGGAGACCAAGTGGTCACCCATTCAACGCGTAGCTACGTCCGATGTTGCTTAACTGCAGTGATCTAACGTATACATTCTTTGGTCGGCTTTGCTCAGAGCCATGTTCCCAAAATAAGCTGGTCTTCTTCCTATAACCTGGACTAAAATTAAAAGTACTGGATACCTGTAAAAATTGTAGAACCGACACCAAAATGTGAACGATTTTTAAAACTATATATTACCTTGTGCAATATTAAAATTGTCTATAAAATGTGTTCAAACACGTTTAAACATTTTCCCTTATTAATCGATTGGAGTACATTTTTGCGAATCACATATTAGCACAGATCTAAACATGTTTAGAAATTTTTACGAAAATACGTCAAACAGTTAAATGTTGCCTTGTGTATTATAACATTCAGCGACTCCACTGTCCATAGTTCCCAGTACTTTCGAACAACAC
Organism: Weissflogia rhopalogaster; assembly: GCA_019419845.2. Classification (NCBI taxonomy): domain Eukaryota; kingdom Metazoa; phylum Arthropoda; class Insecta; order Coleoptera; family Staphylinidae; genus Weissflogia; species Weissflogia rhopalogaster. The sequence continues at coordinate 22,780 of WSZQ02105528.1, forward strand.
CAAAAAACGTTCCACCATACACACTGTACCAGGAAGTCGTCGCGGCATTCGGTTGTCCTGTGGAGTTGAGAGATATTTTCTACACTTCCCTAATTAAATAGCGCTAGCGTGTCGATGCGTCAGCACAGTTCTGACATGTAAACAAATTGCACATCTGTGCCGCACCTCCGCCGAGGCGCCTCGTAAACTGTCCATTACTGTAATTGACACATTAACATTTCGCCTATTAGATAGATGCATAGGAAATGTCGGGGTTCAAATTGTCGCTGACAATGAGGAGCGAGGTGTTGTTGGATTTGTGGTGAATTTAGCGAACGCGAATCATGTATGCGATTCTGCAGCTTTGGTGCGCTTTCTGGGCCGACTTGGTTGGGCGGCGCTGGTCGAAAGGTGCGCGCACACTGATAGATGGCCGCGGCCGGTGCGGCCGGTGAGGTCAGCAACCGCGGCAAACAACCAGGCACCCGGTGACCGCCGCTGGGCTTCAAAGAAATAACACCGAACACCGACTTTTTCCGTACGCTTTAGCGCTTACGCCTCTCTGTCCCGCACACGGAGCAGATGTTCAGGAGCAGCTAAACCGTCAAGCTTTCGCGGCATACGCAACTTTTCAACTTTGTGTTGAAATTCAAACTTTGTTTTAAAATATTTTCTAATCTGCATGTTATTGAATGCCCATTCTTATAGGGATCGATTCCGCATTAAATATAGTTTGTTTTGACATACATTTATTTATCGGGTAAAAAACGTCGTCTCCAAAAACTGTCGAGTTTTACGTTTTCCCGAATTGGTAGGATTATAAATCATGCACCAATCAATTCAGCGTGAAAATATCTTCGAACTACAGGAACAGTTTTCCTTTTGATTACTTAGAACCGACATTATAACTCGTGAAAGTTGAGTCTAATAACGGCGAGGATTTCACTGACAGAAAAAATGACTTGAAATTATTTCTTCTAAATTTTTTACTTTGCCACAGTTTTCTGCAACAGTTTTTTTTTAATCCTTAGTTATTATCAGTTATAATATCAATTCTAAGTGACTAAACGAAACTAACAAGGAGAGTGTTCCAATTGTCCAACACCAAATTGAATGAAACATTTGTGTTAACGGGATTTTATGCCGTTTTGAGTCGTTTGTCCAAACAAAATTTTTTAACAAAACGTTGATTTTTTTGGGCAAATGGCTTGAAACGACGAAAAATATCGTTAACGGATTTTTCAATATATGTACACTAGACATGTAAAAAAATATCGATATATTGGCCTCAAAATTTCGATATTTATCGATAATTTCATTTTCCATAATATCGATATATCGGTATCGAAATTTTCGATATTGTTTTGACATGTCATTGACATAACCGCCACCTGGGAAGTATTCTAGGAAGAAATTGGTCATTTTTCCACATTTTGGGTTCTATATAATAATTCTTAATCTATCGATATTTGTTGCAATCATAAGATTAGAATCACTATCGATTTTTTGCGATATTAATATTGTATTGATATACTTTTATGTAATATTATAATTACTATATTTGATGCAAATTGATAGATCGATATATGTAATATTGTTATTGTTAGTATTATTTTAAATATTTTTTATTAAACGATTTCGTCGAATTATGGTTTGGAACACCGCTTAGTGAATTAACAACGATTACTTTAGATTGTTGGGAACTGTAATTAGTCTTGAAACCCATATACAGATGGCGTTCTTGTGTAATTTCATTTTGATCCAGATTGATAATATGGAGCTTTTCCAGACGTTATTTTGATATGGATATACCGAAAAATTAGAAATATCGATGTTTCATCATCGTCTGACATGTCTAATGTACACGTATATAGAAAGATCATCCAAATCTGAGACGGACAATTGAGACAATCCCCTTGTTAAACAAAACTATTAAATAAATTGTAGCTATCGTATAGAAGAGGCACGTGTTTCTCCATGATTCCTAAGTTATCAAATCAAAACAACCCCTTTTCAGAGGTCTTTTCACAATTGTCCAAATTTGCTTACAAGTTGAAACTACGAGTTTCAGTGGGAATAGGACAAAGCTCGTGTCTTCAATCGATGTGGCTCGCGCCTCTCGCTCGTTATTTATGGTTATTAAACCGCGGCGCTCTCGCATAATGCGGCCTCCCTCCTGCTGGATGGTCGCGCATTGCACATGCAGGCCGTTTGTTCTTGTCTGGCGCGCTCGCAGGCGCGCTGAGGGCATTCATTGAATATCAAACGCGGAGCCCCGCCGAACGTCGCTATATGGCCTGCATTAAAAGCGCGAGCGAGCGCGACGCATCGCGATCGGAATTAAAACGCGCGAGATGGGTGGAAAAATGCGCATATGTCCCGTGTTGGGTTCGTGTGCCATACGTGTGCGAATGTATGGTTGCCGTATGCATGTATGTGTGTGTGTGTTTGTGTGTTCGGCAGCATGTCCAGATGCGGCGGCGACTTTTTGAGCGCACCGTCGTCGATGCGTTATTTTTTCGGCGCTTATGTGCGTCGTTTTTTATTTCATGTGTGCATTAGCAGTACTCCGGCAAAAGAAAATCCACGCCAACAAGTAGGATGAAAAAAATAAAAGAAAAAAACAGGATTCAAACCGCAACAGATTGCCACATGAATTTCGCGATAACTTTTGCAAATTCTGCTTGTATCTTTTGGGTTTAGTTCTTTTTGTACTTTTATTTACTTGTTTCATTTTCATTCACTATCATTAATAGAGTGAAACCAGGTGTAGATTCCGTCTTCTGTATACGGAATCCTGCCTACAACGGAACATTCTTCAGGTCCGTAGGGTTTAAGTGATGAAAATCAAAGGAATTAAAACAAAGATAGGCCACAGTAAAAGATGGATAAATGACAAACTGGATATGGAGCGAATGAGACAACAAACTATAGGAAAAGCACTGGGAACGATTAGGAAAATAGAAAAAAAGACAAGGTAACCAAACGAAACTGAACAAACCATGCAAATGGCAAAGGACATGAAATTTAGGATTAGATGAAATACAGGATTAGAGACTAAAGTGACGAAGAAAATGGATATTGATAGAAAAATGCAGAAAGGACCTTGTACCAGACAGCCAACAAGCTTAAAACGAGAAAAAAAAAAACGAAAGAACAAAACAAACAGTCGATATTGTTTATGTTGTGTTTCACTTTTTTTCTTTCTCTGTTGGATTTTTTTTTTGTATTTTTATGTTTTAAAATTTTATTTATACATTCTATATAAAAGAGAATATATATTTATTTATGTTTCATTAAATTTTATGTTGCATACTGTATTGTTTAAAATTGCTATTGTTCATTCCTATAGTGAGTGAACGCTTTGACTGAAATGGGAAGTGAATGTATGCATTGACTAGTAAATGTATACATTGGCTGGAATGTACACTTTGACTGCAACATATATACCTTATCGGTGACCGTTCAGCAAGCAGCAGCCAGTCAGTGTGGTGCGGTTGGTAGGAACTCTGCTTGCGAAGCGGGTGGACTGTTTTATGATTTGGATGTTTTTGTTTGAATACGAATCATACAGCATATTGTGAAGGTATTGCTATTAAATTAAATAAATTATAATTGTAAATTGGAATGACTGGATAGTGCGTCCATCGTCTCGCTTTAACAGGCACTGTTTTTAGTCCCCCCCTTGCCAACTAAGCGTTTCCCAAATTAAGAAAAACGACTACGACCAAAGCAAATATTATTCTTATTGTTTAATCATTCATTTCATTTCACTTGATAAATTTATTCAATGTACTTCGATAAATCATAATAGAAATGTGCAAAATGTTTGTACCACAAACCATTCGAAACCGAAGACTTTTAATAAATGCGTGTAACTTCTTAATTTTTCGACATTTTGGGTTAAAATATGTCACAACTATACATCAGGTCTACTTTATCAATTGTCTAAAATATAGTTATCATAACATACTCCACTTATCATAAAAAATCGTCATTCATCATAATACACAATTTATGTTAGAAACGTTCATATTGACTAATTTTTATAGTGCCTACCTTTATTTTATAGGTTTTCTCAACCAAAACTACAATTCCTGAAACAATCACGTATGTGGTGGCTGTTTGGTCTTCATCAAAGCGTAATGCTGCAGTCGAAACGCTTGGCGACATCTAAAGGTAAATATTCGAAACTTGCTCTGCGTGCCAGTAAAATCCTGCGGTTCCTGCAGCCGTCGATCGATGTTTATCCCGCACGCACCTACATGTTTTCGCGTGGGGTAAAAGTAATAAAAAACTTTCAAAATTATGAACTTAAAGAGCTTTGCTTTGTTCTTCACGAGATAATGCAATTTAACGAATATTGGCTAAAAACACCTTAAAATATGTGAATATTAGTGTATATTAGAGCAGATAAACATTTTCTCTTTTTGTTATAAAAGCACCCCGTAGGATAGCGGTACCTAATGGAACAAATTTTTGACTCGGTGCAAGTGTCATAAATTTAATAAATTAAAGTTTGACATTTTCAATAGAATCGTCCATAAATGCTTTCTCCTATCTGCACCGACTGGATTATGTTTTTGTTTTTCATCAGCACGTTCCTCTCTGAATTTGCAATAATTTTTGTTTGAACATCTTGAGCTCTGCTAGTTTCGGAGGAAATGATGTGAATATGTCCTCATATGGACGACTCAATTGAAAATATCAAATTTTTATCGTCATTTGAAGACACTTCTACCGAGTCAAAAAATGGCTCTCGCAAAATTTGTACTCATTTCGGTCATATGTAAAGCAGAAGGGGTACTCTCGAGTTAATTTTTTTTTCTTTCACAATTTGGAAATACAAAATAAAAGATCTGTTAAAATGGCTATCGGCCACAGATTGAATGCTGACAATGAGTTGCTCCTCTCAACCGTATTACCGCCTGTCCACAAGCAACGCGTAGCGAATTGTCATTGCGAAAAATTACATGTAACTCAATGGAGCACCGTGCAGACCAAAAACAAGCGATGACATTTGCACTGTCGATATCACAAGCGTAAGCATATGGTAAAAGAATAGCGCACAATCAAAACCACGTCATATCAAAAACAATAATTAAACTTGCAATTGTAATTAATACTTCCGTCTCGCATTTTGCTGCCATTTAGACGAGTCCCACGGACTATGGTAAGATGCACTCATCAAAATGCATGTCCACATCTCCCCCCGAGCTGTAAAGCAGGAAAAAATCGAAATGATTGATGTCGTAATACGTTCGGGATTCCAATGAAAATCCGTTGGCCAAACGGCGCGCGGGCCCGGCCCTTTCATGCGCGTCGCTGCCAGTTATAATGCGCCGTCTACTATAATTTAAAGGTGTCTGAGAACGATCGCAAGGTGCTTATTATGTCCGTGCCTTTTTTTCTTCGCGTTTCGGTCGCGTATTTTGCTCGGCATCGTTCTCTCCGTCTAGCGTGCGCGTCTTTGCACGTCGCCACTTTCCTTGCGTGCGTCTATTTGACGATTTGCGTGAAAATGATGCCGGCGCGGTGTTTTCCGTATCTGTGCAATTACAAGTTCGAACGACTTAATTTAGTTTCAGTTTGGCTTTTTTTTTGAAAAATACTGCATGGTTCCACTTCACGTGACGCGGTGGAAACAGGCAAAGAGAAAATGTTGTTGTTACTCTGTAATTTTCATTTACCGACCTCTTTCTGAGAATGGATATTAGTATTTTCGATATTTCTTTTTAGTTGTATTTAAAGTCAATATGGGTAATATGTCAAAAAAAAAACGTCCGTTGAATTGTATGAAAACCAATGTGAAACCATCTTCTCAAATATAAATCCGCCAATAATCAGATAAATGTTTATGCCATATGAAAGTACATGAAATAAAGAACAAGTTGATGATATATGTGCCATCAACCGCTCAGATCGGATGAGCCATATATATTTTCTTAAAGTTTTCTTAAAGTAGCCCTTTAAAACGTCTTAATTAAGAGATTGAGTCATATTATTTTAAAGAAGACGTGTTGAGGAACAGTTTGTCACTTATTTTATGTTGTTGGCTTAATATTTAATATACTTATAATATATTTTAAAATGCACCTCAAAAGGATTCAATAGAGCGCGCGCAAATGTTATTGGCGGATTTCAGACGCTTCAAACCCACGAAAATGTTTATACCACTTGAAAGTACATGGAATAAGGATTTATTTGATATATGTGGCAGCAACCCCCCAGATCGGATGAGGGTGAAAACCCATATTTAAGTTGAAAAAAAAGTTGTCTTAAAGTAGTCATTGAAAACGCCTTAATTGAAGCATTTATCAAGAACGAATTGGGTCAATTTTCATATTATTTTAAAGAAGAAATATACTTAAGATATATTTTAAAATGCATCTCAAAATAATTCAATAGAGCACACGCAAATACTTTTGGCGGATATGAGTCGTTTCAAACCCACAAAAACAAGAAAATGATGATACAATATTATACATATGACAGTAAATGAAATAAGGGTGAAAAACGCAGCTGAAAACGAAGTTTTCTTAAAGTAGGTTTATTACGTTTAAAATAAGCCAGAAATTATTAAACAAAACCGTACTAATCAAATCAAATTGTTGCCGACTGATAAGAACAGACAAAATCTACGCGCATGCGCAAGTCAAATATTACCAAACATTTCAAAATAAAACCGGCTAAGTTATCCTATAGCATTTGTAAAATTGAAATAAAATTAATTTTGTTAAATTCATTTTTATAAACCTTGTTCCAAACACATGGAAAACACTTATTTGCCTCCCAAAGTTAGTAAACATAGCAATATTTATGTGGAAGTGGCTATCAAATATTACCAAAGCCAAGAACATTCCCGGGCTTCCAGTTAAAATCTTGGCGCGAAAAATGATATTTGAACTATGCTCGCCTAAGTTCGTTGACGTTCGGTAATTGTCGTGAAAGTGTGAGCGCCAAGATCGGGTCGCGCTCGGACTGAGCCGGCGCTGGCTGAGCGCGCGCACGCGGCGCACAGCTCGCCGCCTGCTGCCCATGCGCCCGCGACTAAGTCCGTTCCCGGCCCCCGTCCAAAACAAAAACAAATGGCGTGCGACCGCTGGCGTGCTGAGCATTATACGCGCACGGCGGCACGCACCGACCAGCCCGTGAGTGTTTAACCTCGAAACGCGTCAACGTGTGTGAGTGCGTGTGTGTGTGTGTGTGTGTGTGTGTGGTGTGCTGCAGCCCATCGCGGTGGGCCCGTCGCCGCCGCCGCCACCGTCGTCGGCGAGTGCGCCGACCCTCCAAGGTAAATACCAAACCATCCGACTATTTCCCCCGGTATATGGTGCTAACCCTTTTTTGTATTTTTAGCTGCCTGCCTTCACTCGCAGGAGTCGTGTGCATCTCCAAAAGCACCGCAGCACCGATCTTGAGGGTAATTTGCAAGTTGGTCAGATTAAAGCACATGATCGTCACAGCTCTGGAGTTTTGGGTCAATGCTTGTGCAAACCATTGTTTTTACTGAAGGAAACAATTGAAAACGTCAGAAGAAAGTGACAAGAATCACTTTAGTTCATTCAGTATGGTGAATTAAAACTACTCACAAATTCCAGTAATATCTTTAATGTATTGGCATTATACTCTTAGTATAATAGTATATTATACTTTCATTGGCCAAAAACTACACAGATTGATTTTTGGTTGCACCTTTGAGAGAAAGAAATCGATCAAACGTGAGTAAAATGCCGAGAAATAGTAGTAATATTGTTATACGGAATATAAACAGTCGTAGAGCCCTTCATTCCAGACTCTGATTGAATATGTTTAGCCTCTTGGGCTTAAATGCACAACCGAAATCAAATAATATTAATTTCTTAGGGATTTTTGTAATAGAAGCAACAATTGAAAACAACAGAAGAAAAGGCAGAGAACACATTCATTCACTTTATTGGAGTTAAAGTACTCTAGACCAAATTAAATAATATTTGTAATAATGCTTGCACATGACATGAATATTTCTTATTATAATCCTGCATTTGCCTGAAAGTAGAAAAATGTTCATTTTCAGTATAAGCTCTCAAGCATAATGTGACAATAGAAACTCAAATATAAGTCTACTAAAAGTGCCAAAATTCACTCTAAACTATATTTTATATATTCACCTGAGAATCTATTGTATTGTGCGAGATTGGGGCAGGTAATCGCACACTGGAGTGGCGGAACATCAACTGGGCGAGCAGACTCGTGAGCTCAATAGAGCATAAAAACTTTTAAATAACTTAATAATTCAACTAAAAGTGCCAAAAATCACTCTGAACTATTAAAAATAGTACCAACTGGGAAGCCGCTGCCTTTTATGCTTTGGGTGAACACTCTGGCAGAATGTGTTGTGTTGAAGGTCCTTTGGACAGCAGTCATCAGTCAACATCCTCATCAAATTATAAGTTGTTCCAAGCTATTGCTTAGAAATTAATATTTTTATGATATTTCTATTATAATCTTTTTACATGAGAATCTATTGTATTGTACGAGATTTGGGCAGGCAATCACACACCAGAGTGGTGGCACTTCATCCGGATGAGCAGACTGGTGAGCTCAATGTGAACATAAAAACTTTTAAATATCTTAATAAGTCAACTAAAAGTGCCAAAAAATCACACTAAACTATTAAAAATAGTACCAACTGGGGAGCTGGTGCCTTTTATGCTGTGTGAACACTCCAGCTGAATGTATTGTGGTGAAGGCTCTCTGGGCAACAATCGTCAGTCAGCATTCAGCTTCTGGTGTATCAACATCCCCAGCAAACTATAATTTCTACAAAACTATTGCTTAGAAATTAATATTTTTATTATATTTAATCTATTTACCTGAGAATCTATTGTATTGTGCTAGATTGGGGCAGGCATACGTCCACCGGAGAGAGGGAACTTCAGCTGGGCGAGCAGCCCGGTGAGCTCAATGTGAGCATAAAAACTTTTGAATATCTTAATAAGTCAAAAATAATTACCAAAAATCACTCTAATATATTATAGATGCTGCTAACAGGGGGTTTGGCTGCTTTTTAACCCTCAGTTGTCGACTCTGTCTGAAAGTATTGTGAGCAGTCTCTCCGGACAGCACTCCGCAGTCAGCAGTCAGCCTCCGGTGTGATCAGTTATGACCCCTATCTGATTCAAAACATATTATATTTCAAATCACTGCATAGAATTTAATATTTATTACAATATTGTTTATTAAATTTACCTGAGAGTGCATTGTATTGGAATATTAAAATTTTTTCGACTGGCAGGTGTTCCGAAGTGCTCAACCTCAACCGGACGACGACCGGCTGAATAGTATTGTACAAAATGGTATCGTATTATGTATTGCAAGCTCTGCTTATTAATTGCTTTCATATTTCAATCATAATTGAATAGAATGCATGCTGTGATTTCATTTTTTGGTATTTATTTCGTGGGGAGGCCTACCTGAGGCTGGCCTATTGTTCAAGGTGTTTTTACCTACTCCGGAGTGTATGATGTGAATATGAGGCATTATGAAAATATTTTTTAAATGTTTCTAAAGCATAGTTTTCATAAAGTTTCTGTTTCTGATACATTTTGGCTGCTACTATTAAGTTAAGTCTGCAATCGATAGGAGTGAGACTTCTTTGTTCGGATTTTGTGGTATTGATCGGTCGAGCAGCAGAGTCCGGGCCCATGTTAGGGCTGCCTTCAAGTACTCAAGAGTGGATTCTACCCTCTCATATTTCATATTAATATTTCGGAAATATGAATGCATTGCATGGGGATTTTTTATAGTTATTGATTTTCTTATTTCATAGTTTAGGTGAAGTCATGTTTGACAAAAGATTTTGGCCGGAGCAACCTCACCAAGGGAAAAGTCTTGCCCGAACAAAATTTTGATTTTGAAGTTAATACATTTTAATAACCTATATATTGGTTTTGGTTAATTATTTATTTAACTAGATTGTGTTTGTTTATATAAGTAAACAAATAATTGTTTATTGATAGTTTTAAAAAAATTGTCTTAGTAAAATTGATTTTGGTTCATGATGACTACTGTGAAGACAGTTTTGTGTTTCATTTTCTATAATATTTTAGTTTTGTTTATTTATAAAAACAAATTAAACAAAAGTTCGTTATTAGCTGAAAGTAGTGCTTTCACTGATAAGCGTGTAAACTAATGAAGCAAACTTAAATATGCGAAGTATGTGTAGCACGAGTCTAGCTCGTTTATATTGGGAGGAGTGTGGGCGAAGTGGCATGAACTTTCTGTCACGATTGGTATTCGTGGTTATAAGTTAGATGATTATGGAATCTACAAGTGAAATAGCCTTCTAATTTCCTACATGTTTTTGTTCATGAATTTTTAAATAAACTGAGGCTATTTTACTTAATTTCTGTTCTCATTTAGCATCTTTTGATATAACAAGCACCCACATAGTGCTGCAGGATTCGCATAATAATAATAATTCTTTTTTCAATGCACAAATTGACATTGTTTATAATTGAAATAAATCTGTAAAACAATCTCTGTTTATTTGAAAGCCCAAACCACGTTTTTTGCCGGCCATCAACGGCAAAAGCCAATGATTATGTTTGTAAATATTTTATTTGTTTCTGTAATGGCTATTTGTTTATTGCAGGCTTCCGTAGAACACGATGACGAATAAAGCGTCTTCCTGCACTCGTACGCAACGATCCAGTCTACCACGCAACGCGCCGCATTCACGTAACAGCATACACTGTCATCGTCAACACACGCATCGACGTTGACAAAGACCCCAAAAGCAGCATGAGTCGCAAGTCTGGCAGCCTGGTGCACGCGCACGACGGCACCGTCTTCGACAGGACTGCGCAGCGCCCGCCTGTGCCCGGAGAGGAGCGTACGCACTGCGTCGCCGACTGGCCATCGTTACCAATGGAATATCCGTATCCTCACAAACCTCGTCGGAAATCATCTAGCCTCAATGGTAATTTCGAAACAGGATGAAATATTTGAAAGTTTAATAGCTGGCATCAGAATCGGTTTCGATATCAATAAGTATCGATACTTTCTGAAATGCAGAAACCCCAATTGTCATATTTGATAGATAGTAATGTTTCACGTTTTGCTAAAAGAATATGGTGACACGAAGTCGCTGACATCAGTGTCGTCGTCGTCATCACATCGGCCGCAGCATTCCGAACACCCCTCGCCGCCCGCATGCCTGCGTTGGGCCATCTCCCTGCACTGCCTGCTCGAGGACTCCGATGGCGTCGAGCTGTTCAAGCGCTTCCTGCAGGCGGAGGGCACGGTGGATGCGCTCGACTTTTGGTTCGCCTGCGAAGGACTGCGCAAGCAGAGCGAGCCCGATCGTATCCAACAATTAGTCAAAGTTATTTACAAGTAAGTTGGGACAGTCCTGCCTTGAATGTACCCCACAATACTTATTACATTCATTCGTAGACGTTACTTCCTGAAATCGTCGCTTCCAATCTCCGAGGACATCAAGCGCGAGGTCGGCCGTAATCTCAAGTCTTCGGCGCGTTTCTACCAGTCGAGCGCGCTGTTCGACGAGGCGCAGGCCGAAGTAGAGCATCTCATCAACAACACCACGTACCCGACGTTTCTTAAGAGCGAATTGTACCTGCAATATATTCAGGTATGTATAGAGCGAATTTCATCTTATTTTTCACACGAATTTGTGTCATTGACAAAAATTAGAAATAATACTAATGAAGCTTATCACTCACTGCCCATTGATTATTACAAAAGACTACTTTGCATATTGAAAATTTTTAATCATAGTAGCTATGAAAACAATGCACAAAAAACAAGCATAGCATAAATGTGTAAAATAATATTTCAACGCACCCTATTCATTCATTTGGATAGTTTCCATAGTTGGCAATAACAAATTGTGTCATATGCATTAAACGACATTATACTGAAAACGTCTACATTCCGTGATTTTTATCGCTTCGATTTGTTCTTACCGGAAATATGAATTCTCTCCAGTCTGTCCAAAATCCAACGGGTAGCAGCGGCGAGTTCAGCAGCGAGTCGTCGTCTTCCAGCAGCTCTGTGAGTAACAAAGATCTCGCATCGCTGGCATGCGGCGGCGATCCGCTGCCAATCATCCACGAGGACAAGGAATTTCATAATGCTTCGCCGTTCGCCGCACTGCACGCGGGTGTGGGAGGCGGTTGCGGTGGCGGCGCGTTGAACACCGGCTACCAGTCGCCGACAGTCGGCCATGGTCCGATGCGCCTCACGCGCAACATGCTGCTGGCGACGCAGAAGAATCGGGCGATGGATGTGCGCCCGCAGACCGAGGCGTTCGCAGCCGAGTAAGTTTATCCGTATTTTCACATATCATTCTCCTCCCCCTAAAAGCAGGCCCCAACTAAGAATTTTTGCTGAGTGTGTGGCCGCAAGTAGCAAGTAGTCTGCATCTTGCATATAACCCATTGTTTTGAGCACACTGTCCCCTATTTGGTACCGCATATTTGGCGTTATGATTTCCGTTATTGATTTTTATTTTTTTCGTTTTGTTTTTCCTCCTTGTGTGTGGCTAGTATGTATAGAGGGGCCGGTCTGCACCTGTACAATTCGTATAACCCGGTCTCACGGCAAGATAGCGAGAAGCAGTCGATCAGTTCGCATTCTGATGCGCGCACGGAATCCGATAATATGTCGCTGACCGATAGTTCCATGTAAGTATCACTCCCGTTGCCGATTCGTTTCATCTTTGTACGGCCCCCAATTTGTATTTCCTTTGCATGCATGTGCGTCCAATGCGATGGATGGCTGCGTTTGCATGCGATGGCATACATATAGCAGGCTAATATTAGAGCGTGCTCTGCTCTATAATCAACCGCCAGCATTTATTGCATATTTAATGAATGTGTTTTGCTGTGTGGTGTATGCAGTGATGGTAGATCGTTGCATCGGTCGTCGCGGCGCAAGACCGCCTCGCTGGAGGCGCGCTTGGTGCGTGAGAGTGCTGCGATCAACAAGGAGACGCATATGCATCAGGCGGTCATACCACGTACGCAGCGCATCGACAAGCAGCAGTGCAAGCCGCTGCAGCCGGACCAGTTCGCCGCCATCCTAATCCAGAAGCTGGAGTGTCTTAAACGCAACCAGGATAAGCACGAGCTGCTCGAGCGAAAGCTCTCGGAGAGCGATTCGCTGACGTCGCTGAATGAGAAGTGTCGATTGGCGGCGGTGGCGCAGCATGGAAGTGCGGCTGCCGCTAGCAGTGGTGGCGATCTCGCGACCGCTATCCGCGAGTTGGAGGACGACTGCCAGCAGATCCTCGACGATCACGTGTCGATTGTCTTCTCCGATAACACGTCGCACGCGCTCTCGCCAGGCGTGGTAAGTCCGCGGCCGCATTCACCACGCAAGTGGCAGCAACAGCAGCAGGCGGTGCGTGCGCGTCGCAAGGACAAAGATGGCTTCTCGACATTCAGCGGCGACTCAGGCAACGTGCACGACTTCGGCGACGAACAGCACAAGATGGTGAAGTCGAAGAGTATGCCCGAGTACGCCGAGGAGCAGCGGTTTGCGCGTGGTTCAGCGACACGCCGCTCTTCGTCGTCCAAGAAGGTGCTCACCGAGTTCACCGACAGCGGGGTGTCGGTGGTGTCCGACACACCGCCCGACCATCGCGTGCTCACCTGGTTGAAGGAGTCGGAGCGTGGCAGCCGCACCAGCAGCTACACGCACAGCGAGGTTTCCGGCTCCAAACACTCTCGGCATCGGAGTACAACTAGCTCGACATTACCATCTAACGCCAATAGGTATGTATTAGTCATGTCATTAGTTATTTATTATAGCAGTAATCACTTACTAGTCAATACCTTACTTGTATAACATTTTCTAATTCTTTTTTCTTCGCAGACATCGAAAGGGTTACGGTTCCCGATCCAATAGTCTGGAACGTAGCGGTGCGTCTAGCACGCTGTGTCCAGCTCAACCATTTGTTGCTGACCCTAGCATGCCACCGTTGCCTCAGCCAAACACCACCGCTCAGCTCGAGGAAGCCATCAGGAGGTTGAAGGAGGAAAAGGATGAGGATCTCAGAATGCGTTCCAAGCAATCCAGGTAAGAATAGCAACAAAATGCAACAATGCAACTTAGTAGTTTTCAAATATAAAATATATAATAAATGCGGAAATTTTTCTTTTTCAGAACACCTGTCAAGCACTACACGACCGTGGTGTTTTCGTTCTGCGAGGAGCAATTTCCATACCGCATCAAGATTCCAGGCAAGCAGGTGACGCTGAAGCAGTTTAAGGAGTACCTGCCCAAGAAGGGCAATTATCGCTACTTCTTCAAGACGGAGTGCGAGGAGCTGGACAACCAGGTTATCCAGGAGGAGGTCAGCAACGACGCTGATGTGCTTCCACTGTGGGAGGGCAGGATAAGCGCGCAGGTCAAAGCAATCGACTGATTTAGTTCATAGGTTAATTAATACTAATTTACAAACACACAAACAAAAAATCGAAGAAAACAACAACAACTACTAATTAGAGAGCACGGCGCAGACTATACAATTATTTAAATTTGATTTTGGCAAGAAACTGGGGCCCATGATGGAATACTGTAGAGATTTTATTTATTTGATTACTACGTAATGCAGCAGTGTTTAGGGAATATGCAAGTTTTTAGAGGAGAGATACGACACAAAAGATATGCAGACTCACACAATCAGATCGACGCGAAATAATAGATGAGATGATGGTGTAAATAGCCTGTACTTAATCAGGAAATCAGGTGAATCAGTGCCTTTGGTAAGCTATGAAGAAAGCGTGTTTTACGGGCGCAAGAACAGAGTTTGCGCTCTTTACAAACAATGAAATACACTCACCATACAAAACAAAAACACATACAGATTTGTCGGATGCAACACATTTTTACACACAAAAATAAGTTGACGAACCTTCAATGCTCGTTGACCATCAATAAATAAGTAGCTAGGTAAAACAAAACGAAGCCTTGTATAAAAAATAATCCTTATTTAATTATTTATGAGTTTATGTGAATTGTGTAGATATATACATATTTTTATATGCCTATATTGTAATCGATAGTAGTTGCAGTATTTTTTACTTAAAACTTTTGGGTGCCATGTGCGTGCGAACGCAACCAATTATTGTTTTTCTTTTGGCGTGAAACATCGTGAGAATGTTTTTATGTCTTGAATGCGAAACGAGACAAGATGAAGTAAACGCAATTAAATAATCTTAAATAATTGACGTACGAAAGAAAGCCGCCATTTCCAAATGACAATTTGCAAGACAAAAGTGGCCTAACACGTGAGTTTCTTACAATAAGAAAGCAACGCACTTGAATATAAGTAGGTGGCCTATGCCTGTCTGGTTTTCGTTCATTGTCTCGCAATTGAAAGGGGAAAATGCTGCACCTTACAAGTTGATTTTCAATATTTGAAACGAGGGAAATTTGCGAGAGAGAAAAAAAAAACGTCTCATTGTTTCTTTCCAACACATTACTTTAGTCGATAAGATTTGCAAGACGAACAGAATAAAATTGTGGGAGACTACGAGTTAAATTTGTAAATAAAGATATTAAAATTTTCTATGAATGCTAGAAGAATTGATATGTTTGTTATTAAATGCCTTCCCTGTGTTTTTGTATAATTAAAGGATTGCATATTTATAGCGCTGGCAAATTCAAAAAGCAGCATTGATCAAACTACGCTTTTATTTAGGTTAATACTGTAGGTTTGTTGTATTATTCAGTTTGTTAGTGCCATAACACGCTCATATTCGTGTATACGTGTGCCTGTTGAATAGGTAATGAGGCATTTTCTGATTATATATCAATAAGTGGTTGTCAGATGTATGTGGCGGCTGTTTATTTGTGATTAGGTCTATTATGAATGGAATTACAAGTACGTGTCCTTTTTCCCTTGAATTTGTAATGATAATTACTCGTTGATGATGTAAATTTTGGTTGAAAAATATGAATTATTTAGATAGAGTCAGTACAGAAGTTGAGATCGTATATTACCTCGGTATACGAATTAAAATCCCTCCCTGCATATTGGAGGAGGAAGTAATTTTTCTGTCATTTCATTGCAGTTTTAGACTGAACTTTCATAAGTTTTAATATCGGATCTAAGTAATCAAATGAAAAACTGTCCCTGGAATTTGAAGATATTTTCACGCTGAATCGATTGAATTTATAATCATACATATGAAGAAATCATATGTATTTATATATAATCATATGTATATGTATTAGAAAATATTTTGGAACAAAGTTTGAATTTCATGTTTTAGTTCTGCATTTTGCCGTAACGCGGTACCGGTCGCGTAGGGTCCTTTAAGTCTTAAAATGTGATTCAATGAGAGAGCTCTGTGGGCCTTCTAAATTGGTTGGCATTGTTCCAGATTAAGCTTGGATATCTGTTTATGATTTAGTCTGTGATTTGTAGTATTTGCAGCGAATACAGAAGTTGATGGCCCGAACAAGGTGTGGCAGCACCAAACGAACCGCCATTTCGCATTCGGAGTACGCGTCGCAACGGTAACGCGCCGCGCGCGCATGCATAGCCCTGTATTTCGCGAATTGCCGCGCGCGACCATTGTCTAGCTCTATGCGTACACCGCACCAGTCGCCAGCACCGTTCGCAGCGTCGCGCATCGAGCGTGTTGATCCTCGTAGTACCGCGTTCTTCGTATCACAAACCACCACCGAGTAGAGACCCGAAACACACGACACCACTGTGCGCGCCACTTGTGACTACTGTGATTGTGTCTGTGTGTTGTTTTGTATTCCTCCAGAGTCCAGCAACGAGCAGCGAGCATCGCCAACGGAACCGGCCACCCACCCGTTGACACACGTCGCGAGTGCACCTTACCGCGGGTTGCCGCCACCGCCGCCGTCGCCGTGCAACACCAAAACATTGTCGCCCTTGAATACGCGCGTGCACGCACCACCACAACAACGCCGCCGCGGTCACATGACGTCCGCGAGTCGCGCATAATTGGCCCTGGAATAGCGTGCCCTGCGCGTTATTCCTGCGCTCCCGAGCGCCCGGCAAGATGCCGTCAGAGTCCAAACCACTGCTGGCGGCGCAAACAGAGAAACCCAACCATTACTCGTAAGTGTCGTCGTCTCTCTCTCTCTCTCTCTCTCTCTCTCTGTGGAGGGCCTCTTTGTATGATGACTGCTGGCCCTCTCCTGCTGAACGACGGTGGCATGCGTGCCGCCTGCGACTGTGCGTGGCCGTCGTGCGTGTCCTAGGACTCCCCACGCCATGTTTTTTCATATGCCCTACAAGATTCGTCTTTATCTTGTTTGTTATTGTTTGGCGCTCGCTGCGCTCTGCTTGCAGATATCTGAAGGAATTTCGCGTCGAGCAATGTCCGCTCTTCCTGCAGCACAAGTGCACGCAGCATCGACCCTTCACTTGCTTCCATTGGCACTTTATGAACCAACGGCGGCGGCGGCCAGTCCGTAAGCGTGATGGCACGTACAACTACAGCGCGGATACTTACTGCACCAAGTACGACGAGACGACGGGCATATGTCCGGATGGCGACGAGTAAGTCCAAAAATCACCCCTCATCTAATCGCTTATTTTTGCTTCGTTTCGCGAATTTACCACCCACGAATGTAGACAGGCGCGCGCGCGCAAACCTGCTGGCGCTTTGTTTGCAAGCCATAACAAACAAAGGAAAACATAACACACTCGTAACCTTACATCTTTCACCGCGATCGCGCATAGCCCACATTCTCACAACAAAGGAAACTCATAATCTCTCGCATAATACGCGACTATATGCACCAGCAGGACACGAGCGATTTTCCACGTTGTTTTCTGCCATGCAAATCGTCGAAAGCAATTACGTATTAATCGTACGGTTGCTGTTCATTACCCTCGAACCCCACAAAGTTTTCGACACTTGCAATTTGTCTTTTCCATCTTTGATACTCATGCATGTATTGTTTATTGCAGTTGTTTTTCCATTGGATATGCGCATTTCTTGTGTGAATCATGCATGATATCATAATTGTTTTTTGATGATATGCTTCAAATTACTTCTGATCGCGGATGGCAGGAATCAATGCGTCCACGTGTTGCATTCATTATCAATACGCGCGCATGTATACAGGCCTATAATTAGATTGGCTATTATTTCGGTCATTTGACCGAAATTAATATTATTTTATGTGGTATATTGTATACAGGATGAAGAATTCGCATGAATTGTTCGCTGTCCTGTCGTACAGATTGTCGATTAGATAAGTTGTATGTGTGGCCGATAAAATGCATCTTATCGAAGTGTTTTTTGATAACAATTCAAGGGAATAACATGCCAAAGGTGCGCTCGCGCCAGAAGCAACATACTAAAATTGTATATTTTTCGTATGATGACAGAAACATAAAAAATCGTGTACAATAAGTTATAAGATAATCATTTTTTCAGGAAGTTGTAAGTCAATTTTATCAGTACTTTGTTTATTTAATCTTTGTAACAAATTATGACCGACAGGATATTAACAATTGTAAAACAATGAACTTGATAGGTTTGGGAAACTATTTTTTTTTCATTCATCTTAAAATATAATTGAAGAAATGTAAAAATTGTATTGGAAATGTCTTGAGAATTTTGCATTTTCCTGTTATTGGCATGTTCGAATCTGTTTCATAGCTGTCCGCTGTTACATCGCACCGCCGGCGACACGGAGCGTCGTTATCACCTACGCTACTACAAGACGTGCATGTGCGTTCACGACACGGACAGCCGCGGTTTCTGTGTCAAAAACGGTCAGCACTGTGCGTTTGCACATGGCACACAGGACCACCGACCGCCTGTGTACGATATCAAGGAAATCCAAGCACTGGAGACGCCTGAGCCGGAGGGTGGGCCATCCAATGGGCCGAACGCGCTCGACAAGGAGCGTAACTTGATGAACGAGGACCCCAAGTGGGCGGACACGAATCATGTACTCTCCAACTACAAGACGGATCCGTGCAAGCGACCGCCACGTCTCTGTCGGCAAGGCTACGCTTGTCCACAATATCACAATAGCAAGGATAAGCGACGTAGTCCTAGAAAATACAAATATAGGTGAATATCATACGAATGAGTGGTAGGAAACATCGAAAGACACGTTTATTTCTTTCATCTTTTATCTAAATTAACTGGATTCATCTAGTATTTCTATAATTCATATATCAGTGTTAAATTAATTTAATGCAAATAAGTAATGATTAATTTGTGGTTTCCCTAGATCAACACCTTGTCCCAGTGTCAAACATGGCGAGGAATGGGGCGAGCCGGGCAATTGTGAGGCGGGCGACCAATGCACGTACTGCCACACGCGCACCGAACAACAGTTTCACCCTGAAATCTACAAGAGCACCAAATGCAATGACGTGCAACAGGCTGGATACTGCCCGCGCGGAGTCTTCTGCGCGTTTGCCCACGTCGAACGTAAGAGTTCGCCCGTACCATGCCGTGCGAGGTCCTCATTTCGATTTATGTTTTTTATGTCTCCAACAGAGGAGATGAGCGCGTCGCGGGAGAACGTCGGCCCGCTGGACGGCGGTACCAAATTCGGCGATCTGCTTACCAGCGCCATTACCGAAAAGGAGAAGAGCAGCGACAGTAGTGTAAGTCATTTCAACTGTCGGCTCGCATATGGCAGCAAGCATAATGGCGACGCTTTGCAGAACGGCAGCAGCGAAGTGTCCGAGTCGGCGTCGACGTCGTCGATCGGCTCAAACAGCTCACATAATCGTGCACCGGGCGCGCAACTCAAACATGGCCAGGCGCCCTTCAATCGGCAAGGCGTTGGCGCTCTTGACTATAGCAAGCAATTGGTTTCGATGGACGGCGATAGTGCACTAGGTAAACATATTTATTCCATTTTGGTTTGTTGCTGAATCAACGTGGTGTCTCTGAGTAGGTGCCCTCGAACGCGAGCAGAAGAAGCAGAATTTATGTTTGTCATTTAGTGGAATGGGTCCACCCGTTAATTTCTATAATACCGGCATGGATAACGTTGAGAATTTAGTTGGTAAGTTATTGGCGTGCAGCTTTTTTCTGTTTGGAAATGGACGATTTCTGAATTAATGCTATTATAGGCAACGCGCTCGATGATTTACATCTGGAAGACACGTTGAATCTAGACCTGGACGAACCGCAAGGCGTTCCAAATAGTATCTCGGTGGGACTCGCTTCCTCCGGCCTGTTGGGCAGCTCGGCGCCGGTAAACATTCCTGGCGCGCCACGACACGCCTTCAGCCCAACGACGAGTCCAATGATTCATTCGTCGTTCCTCGGCCCCAATCACTTCTCGCCCAGCGTCAGCATGGACACGTTCCTCAACCACAGTGGCGCCGGTAGCGGTGCCACCGGCAGCGGCATGCCGCTCAGCAGCAGCGCGTCGAAGATGAATTCGTATACAAACTTCTTCTTCGACCAGCCACCGATCATCTCGCCCAATTCGCGCAACCACAACTTTAGCATGTCGCCTAGCATGGAGTTGACGCGGTTGCGCGAGGAGGTCTCCGCGTCGCGGCAACAAATCAGCAGCTGGGAGGAACGACTGATACAGGCCCGCGCCGCATGCGATGCGTGGAAGCGCGAGTCGGAGGAGGCGAAGCGCGACGCAGAGGAAGCGAAACGCAACGCTGACGAGGCGAAGCGTGACGCCGACGACGCCAAGCGCAAGCTGGAGATGGCGGAGGCGAAGCTCGTGCAGGCGGCGCAAAAATTTGCGGTCCTCAAGCAGGAATACGACGTCGTGAAGGGCGGCGCGCATCACATGCATGGCGCACGTAACGTCGCCGAACTCAGTCAGTTGCCGCTCAGCCGGCTGAAGAACATGAAGGCGCAGCTGCGCCAGGACCTCGAAGAGGTCGACAACGTGCTGTTCCGTGAGGCTGCCTCCAAGTGCATGGTCTGCGAGGAGAATAATCGAACTGTGACGCTCAGCTGCAATCACTTTGTGCTGTGCAACATGTGCGCGGCGACGCAGGACGAATGTCCGTACTGCCAAACGCCCATCAACATAGGCACCAACATCTGAGCCTTGGGGCTCTAGGCAGTGTATGCAATGGTAGGAGATTGATGCGTGCGGAGATGACGAACGAAAGCGATGGGAACATGAGCTACCGACCTTCGCAATAATTATTTAACAATAATTTACGATGACAGTATTAACACACGAGCACACGATCTCTCATTGACTATATATATATCTCTCTCTATCCGTTGCATACAATTAACAAATTTTCATATATGCATCATTTAGGATTTTTTTTCAAATTTTAACGACCGAGAGGCGAAATCACTGCGGACAGTAATTATGGTAATGCATCTTCAGAAATTTTCAATAAACGATCATGAAGTC
Organism: Weissflogia rhopalogaster; assembly: GCA_019419845.2. NCBI lineage: Eukaryota > Metazoa > Arthropoda > Insecta > Coleoptera > Staphylinidae > Weissflogia > Weissflogia rhopalogaster. The sequence goes on from WSZQ02105528.1 coordinate 44,134, forward strand.
GTACGCACTCTCGTGGGTGGGGCACTTGCACTTTTTACCTGTAATTATCTTCGGAAAATCAACTGCTAAGAATTGCATTCTCTAAATAATCGCAGGGTCTCGTTCATTCGGCAAATGTCTTGCCCTCGAATTACTTACGATCCAATTAGTGAAGACTTCTGAAACAAAACAATTCAGGCAAGAAGCTTTGCATTAAAATAAGTAATTTGCATATGTTTTCGTTTAAGAAAAACTATTTTTCTAAGCTTTTGCCATCATTCATGATCACACATTGTCGCACAATGTGCCACAAGATTCGTTCCTTTGTTTTGTTCTAACTAAAAGCAGCCAATACTCGTAGCAGGAGCTAAATGTCTTTCTGTTCGTCGTTTATTTCGTGTTTGAGTCGTGTCTAATTATAAGCTATACTTAAAATTGCGGCGATATCGCCAAGTACCGACAGTCAGACACCACTTAACCACGCTGAACTTACATGCTGCACATCGCCATTCATTTCACCGATCACTGGAAGAAATTTTGCACACTAAAACATATCAAAAGAAACACTACTACGCGAAAAATGAGCATGATAACTATGCAACCTAATTTATCTACGACAAAATTTGTATATTTTCTTAAAAAAAAAAACCTTAACTATGAGAAGCTGAACAGGGGAAATTGCAGGATAAAAAAAAGAGTAAATCAACTGTGCAAGCAAACACAGTGTTCACTCGCAAAATTTGTACGTATATGAAAAAAATATATTTTTCTATTTTATTTAATTACTTCTACTAATTGGAACAAGAATGTGATTTTAGTTGTGTATAGTTTTTGCGCGAGAAAACGAAAAACAAAAGTCTTTTATGTGTGTTTGCTATGTGTGATAACAAAGCAGGAAAAAGCAAATAATTGCGTGCAGCATAAGTTCATAATCGTATTTTATAAGCAAGCACCCACTACAAAACCGACTGAAGACTTCATTTCATGCCGTTGGCAAGAAGTTGACATTTGTAAAGCAAAGTATCACGGCTTAATTTGCATTAATCAGTTTTCGTTTCTTGCTTTATGAAGAATTCATTCAATTTTCAATTCGTTTCAACAAAACAGAAATATTCGAAGAGCAGGTTTCGACCATAATACATTTCGGTAATATAGAAGAAATATATATATATATGAGGAAATAAAATTTACAAACAGATCATATTTTTACTACTCTAACTATGCACGTTTAACGTGAACTATGCAAGATTGATAATATATGCGATTGATATGAACAAAACTAGTTATATAACACATACACACCCGATACAAAAAAAATACAGATAAAAATGGACAATTTACTGTGACGCTGGTGAAAATACGGAATTCTGAGAATTTAGCTATTCTATACATGAATATACATTTAAAGATATATATTATACTTATAAAAAAGAAAGAACTAAGATCATAATTTTAGATAGGTAGATATTATAATAATTAACGAATTACATTCTTCTGGAAATTGTCCGAGTACGATGGAAATGCATTTAGCACACGTTTGTTTTGTGCAAATTGCCATTTGAACGCTGTTGTGCGGGCCTACGTGTAGTGTTTTTCGTTTACATTTACACATTTAGTTCCGCATTTCTTGAAATAGTCGTGTGGAAATATCGCTCAATACATTTTTAAGAAAAATTGTCTAAATTTAATCCGATCTTTTTTATTGCATGAAATTACAAATTTAATGAAAACTGCGATTTATTGAAGTTTAGATTCATTTTAAACCGTTTACATTATGTGATATTTTCGCACGAATATGGCATATACAAACAACAAAAGAAAGAAATTGAAAATGTATTTTGGAGATTCTGCATTGATATTATCAGTTTCACCTTCGCAATAACCGTTTTATCAGATAATTCATTGTACTTCTAACCATAATTTGGCAATGCATTGTATATGTATAATATTTGTGTATTTTCAAATAGAATTATAATAGATTTTGAAATTTAATATATTATACTATATATGTAGCCTTTATTGGCATTCTCTTACACATACTAAAATTTTTAACACAAAAAAGATAATCAAAAACAAAAAAATAAGCATCTCTATCCTTCGCTACTTCTCAGCTACCATCATTGCGATGCAAGCCACCGTTCCTCCCCTTTCATCTAGCTATCCCATCACTCGGTTGCCTTCTCTTTCCCCCGCCTAGTGTTCTAGGTAATTCATTTTTATTTCACATGATCTTGATAGGTATGCACTTCCCAACGGTTCTCCCACTTCTTCCTTCCTTACAACAATGTTTTGTCAAATTTTGTAAAATACGCCTATGTTTCGGCGGTAAAAAGAGGGGAATTTACTTGAGAACTCTGCAACCCGCATATGAGCCGTGGGTTATCGAGTGACCCAGTGACATCGGTGCCACCCCGAAAATGAGTCTGTTTAAACTGATAATACCAGAGACGGAAACGTCTTTTTTGGTAAATTCTTAGAGTTTATTGATACAATTTTTAAATTGATATTTGCATACATTTTTTTATATTACTCTGTTATTTTTTCACACCGCAAGAGAAGTTCTTCCTTCGCACAAAGGATGAACGCTTTATCGTAGGTCAAAACCTCCGGAACACGTGGGTCCAAGGTGAAGCGATACTGCATAAGGAGTCGCGCAATTCCCATTCTAATTTGCATTTGAGCAAAACGCATACCTAAATCCAGGAATAAATGTAAATCTGAATATTGCATATTTACTTAAAATTAATACTTACCGATGCAAGTTCTAGGCCCTTCACCGAAGGGTAGAAACGCGTATGGATGTCGATTACGTTTAACTTCATCAGAGAAACGGTCTGGATCATACATATGTGGATTTTCATAGTATTCGGGATCCATATGTATGGAATATGCTGGAATGTACACTTTGCTGCCTTTTGGAATTTTGGCCCCTTCAATTTCAATGTCTTCAGTGCATTCTCGGTTTAAAATTGTTACAGGTGTATGCATCCGAAGTGTTTCTAGAAATAATTATTAGAAAACTTCCGTTCCCCTTGATAGATTGATTGGCTTACCATCAATAGCTTGCTGTAAATATTTCAGTTCGTTCATAGCTTCGTAAGTCCATTTTCCGTGTTTTTGAAACACACGTTGAGCTTCTACTCTAACTTTCTGTTGATAATCTGTGCGTTTTGCAAGCTCATAGAGGCAGAAACTCATTGTCGTCGAAGACGTTTCAAATCCGGCATTGAAAAAGATCCAACCCTCTGCCAATACCTCCTTCATTGTAAGGGCTTCTTCTTTATCCGGCTTATTCTTCAATTCGATGAGTAGTTGGATAAAGTCATTGCGTTGGAGTTTACTCGCTTCGCGCATTTCCACCGTATCAGTGATTAACTTCATGAAGAAATCAACTGTATCTTGTGGGAACGGACGCAGACGCAACTTCTTCGCCAAATCGGGATAGAAGACCATTATGAGCCTTTCAAACGCTCGCATTGTTCCAGTTTTGAAAACCCTGGTACCATAATAATGAAACTCGTTATTCTTGTAACTGTTACATTCGATGCCAAACGCACATGCACCGATTGCGTTAATAGTGTACTTAGCACAAGCTTCCTTCATATTCACCACCTGTTCTCCTTCCATGGCTTCTAGAAGTGGTTTCGTGCACTCTACGATGGCTGGGAACATCATCCTCATCTTGCCAGATGTGAACGTCGGCGAAAGTTTGACGCGCCGCTTCTTCCAGCGTTGGCCACCGATCTGGAAGAGGTGGGCCGTCACCGGCTGTAGTTCTTCATTGTAAAATACGCCTTTCTCGTCGAAGTGATCAAAACTCTTCACCATTATCTCCTTGAGGATATCCAGGTCCAGAGGAAAGTACAACGGCGTTGTGATCATATAGATACCACCATGTCTAATACCTCGTGCCTTGAAGTACTGGTAGTACTCGTCGAACATAATCCCCATATTGGTGGAATTCTTGCCGAAGGGATTTCGCATGTGGCCAAGGGGTACCGTCGCATTTGGATATGTCTCCAAGCCAAGGCGGTTCCAATAGCTATAACATTGTTTAATATAAAAATACACCAACGCCACAAGACAAACGAATAATGCGTAGACAAAGAACATCGTTCATCAAGTTTAGCAGTGTGTCTCGTTTGATCTTGAATTTTTACTAACAAGTCGTTTATTAAGTAAGACGTTTACTATAATATTCGCCACATGAGCTTGTATTTATATGAAGATTGCGTTCAATGTCAAAGAGTTTATCATGTGCTTCTCAACTGATTGCGAGTAGTATTTAGAGATGAAAGTGTAATTTACGTTGGCCTAATTGCACCATATTTCGCGAGCGAAAAGTCGAAACATTGAGGAAAGTTACGCAGCTATGGTAACCCTACTACACATAGGTTTCGAACTTACCTATTTTTAATATGTTCAAATTCATTATATAAACGTGTAATTAGCATTTTTCATTGGCTATAAACGAAGGTTTTCGTAATTATTTGTTAGTTACTACGAGATCTTAATTATAGACTTATCAGTATCTTGATACGCAACTTTGTTGGCGATTAAATGAATAAATCCACTTGAAAACACGGAAATTTTATGTCCTCTAAATATATCTAATCTAATCAGCTGTCTGTGTTGTCGCGTAATTCCTTTACGCGTGTAGAAAAGATGTAGCTCATTCGGCTTTCGGATAACAACTTGGCGTCATACATGAAAATGACTGAAAATTGCCACGCCACGAACGCAACACAACGCTTCCTAATATTTCTTTTTTCCCTTTGACCGTCTAACTTCCATAAAAGCAATTTTCCCCAGATACTGGATCGTATTCACCTCATATATGTGAAAAGCTGACAATAATGAACAAAAAGCTCTCGAGACTTTTTGTATATGGCAGATTTCACTATACATTGAAATACAGTGAAACCTGTTTGAAACGGAAAGTCACGGGACCAAACCGATATGTGTATGGGTATGGATTTCTATATAGGTTAATACAATGCAGAAAAAAATTTTAAGTCAGGGGTGTGGCAAAAACAACAAAATTGTATTTTTATCAGTAAGTTTTTCCATTGTATACAGGTGCCACACATGCAAGGTGTGGAAACCATAGGTTATAGGGGACCGGTGAACTGCGACCAAATTGATCTATTGTTCTAACATGCAAGGAGCCCTAGATCGTATATGAACCCTACAACATCCTTGGATGGTGACCCACCCACTTGCCCGGTTTATAGGAAGTCCTAACCAAGGAGGTTGTATCTCAAAACTGTCGCTGACTTGTACGAGCAGATTATGAGCTCGGACGATTCTGGGTCCTCATGTCATAGCCTGAATGTTTCATTGGACTCATTTCCCATCTTTTTTGATGGTATCTTCGAACACAATGACCTGTTATGAGTCCAGTGAATTTTTTAACTCGTTCCGTGATAGTTAGAGTACATTTCGGTTGTTATGAGGTTTTAGTAGATGTTCTGTGTCTGGCTCACACCGTGCGTATTTTCCCAGTGTTTTTGTCTTATCTCCCCTTCCCATATATGGATCTGTAGCGTCCTTGTAAATGCGTAAATGTTATTTTAGTGTACATTTCAAATATTTCAACCGACAAGCAAACATATTTTCAACTTTCTTTTCCTTTAGTATCGTATCTCTTCTAGGAACCTTTTCTCTACTTCTCTACCTCTTTTTATTGCACTGCAATGTCCAGAGACTCGCGACTTAATTCACGTGACGATTATAAGCGCCACGGCCTACCCAGCGTTATAACGATTCCGACCGTTTTCAGCACAACAGCTGCATCGCTGGTTTTTCCCAGTACGGTCAAAACCGATGCCGCTTCAACCTCAAAAGTAGAAAAGCGACCTTCTCTCCTTAGTGCGCTTAGCCAATGAGGGGATAGTCAAGGAAAGTCGCGAACTTGGTGTGCCCTGAATCTACTTCGTATATCGTGCTGTACATTAGAACGTTTGCTTGCCGCGTTTGGTGTTAGTCAATAAATACTTTTTGTTATTTACACTTGCTCATCGTTACACGACCAAAAACCCCACAGATCTCTTCCATTCGTTAATGCTTAGTCCACACAAGGGTTCTGGTCCAATAACATTGGTTCTTTGGCTCTGTCTTGGCTAGTTTATTAGCTATGCCATTGCCAGGTATGCCTTTTTGGCCTGGAATCCACATGAGGGCAACGCGATTGTTCTTAGCCAGTTGCCTCAGGCTGTTCTGGCATTCTCAGATCGTCTTGGTCAACTTACAAGGTCTTTTAAGACTATCGGGGCATATACCATGCGAGCGCCACAGAATCGCCACCGTAGGCATTCTCGGGTGCTCACGTCAAGGGCAATCGTATCAGATTGTAATATGATTGGGCTATGTCCCAGAGCCATGTGGCTCATATAAGCATGGTTTGGACTGTATATTTCGATACCAGTGCCTGTGTCCTGCTTGGAGGTGTCGGTATACCAAGCAGAGATTTCTCATCCAAACTCACGGACTAGTTCGGATGGCCTTTCGGGAAATTCGATGAGTATCTTGAAAGCGTTTTTGGCATGGTATCCTAAGGCTTGTGCTGCGCAGCCGCGTCTATGTGATTTCAAATTGATCCGTGAAGCGGAAGGAGCTGCAGTAATATTTCCATCCCCGCTGTTGCATTCGTTGAAGCTTACCTAGCTTCCCTTGGATAGACACTTGTTTGTTTTTTTTTTTGCCACCATACAAGTGATGTGTAGGTTACAATGGGCAGCACCGTAGATCTGTATAGCCAGCACATGACTTTGGGCTTTAGTCCCCATATCCTACCCATAAATTGTTTACAGGGTGTCTGGGCGTGCGAGCCCAAAACTCGCATTTTTACTGCGCTCGACATGAGCCAAGGCGTCGAAGATCGAGGCAATATTTG
>WSZQ02105639.1:3317-14207 GCA_019419845.2 Weissflogia rhopalogaster
CATACCACTGCTCCACTTCGTTGGACATATCATAGATTTTACCGTAGTCTGTAATCTGTAAAAGTGCAGATTTTCCCTTCTACGTCTGATTTTTTGGGTTTGATCTGCGAATTTTGTCATTTGTCCCGTATGTCATTAAGTTTTGGTTCCATTGGCATAATCATTATGATCATTATATCTATTTCAATTCCAATTCCTCTATTGCAAAATGTGTTCCATCATATTTATCTGGGCATTTTTAGATGTTGCATCTTGCTCCTATATGATTTCTGTTTACGTCAATATAGACTTTAATCATTAATGTTAATAAAAACGTGTTCTTTGTATACGCTTTTTCTGAAAATCACATGACTGCAATTATGTAATAAGTGAAATGTAGGTAGCATCGATAATATACGTATATTTTTCTTGCTTTTCTCCCTTACGTAATGCACGCTATTGGTCGTAGGTGAATGCGCCGGGCATTTCAAAGTTAAACTCTTGAATAATGTTGAAAATGTATATCAAATTAAAAGGAATATCAGATTCCTTATATTTTAATTTACGTTTCAATTTAATTTAATTCTAATTATTACACATTTTATACATTTTATAGAAATCACTTTCAGTCTTATATTAACATATATTTAATTGCCTTTATCATACCTGACACATGGTATTCTTATTACTCTATTTTATCTATGTAGTAATCTGGTGTATCTATTGTTTACAGATATGTGAAATTTCGGAAATATTTTTAAAACTAAATTACTACTACACTTATGATGTCTAAAACTATTGATATATAAGAAAGTGCCATAGGCGTGAAAATATAAATGATTATGTTTTAATTGAACCATTGTCGATGTGCACTTGTTTGCAACAACGAAAACGCGACCCAGTTTGAAATCACATGCGTCCGCATGTGCGAACTCTTGTCCCCCAGAGTTGACCTCATTATCACGCACCTTGATTATCATTCCGGCACTCAACGTGATGCTCACAGGTGTACAACAACCCAGCGTTACTACGCTCCGTCCGTCGCCGAAAATCTGTATATAGCGATATACCTGCTGTAGACATTTTATCCCGCGTTTTGTAATGCTCAACAAGTTATGTTTTATAATTGTACGTGGAAGCCGTGTCTGCGATAAGAACGCTTACGTATCACTTTATTGCATGACAGTCGAGTTAAATGTTGTCGATTGTACAACGGCGACGTTACGCGACGCGATCTTTACCTGCCGCCATGCATCCTTTGTTGGGGGCGGCAGCAGGATACATATAATACGCTATCGAGCGGTTAGTGTTGCGGATTATTCTCTCAGCGTCCTTGCATGTGAAGGTTATAAAATTATAGGTTGATAATTAGAACAAGTCCTTCGCAAGCTTTTAATGTGATTGTAACTTTCAATAGAAAATAGATTTCTGTTGCTATCTGGGTATTCTTGGATTTACATGTTCGAAAGTCTTTATAATCATTAAAGAAAGTTAAGCTAGAGTCAGACATTTGTTATGTGAGGTTAATATCACGAAGTCTGAGATTATTACACGGAGTAGGTCTTTTTTTCTAGTCCTGTTGTATAATGTACATATTTTAGTATCGTTTTTGGTTAAGAGATTATTATTTTCACACATAATAGCTGTAGAAAACGCATTGAGTGCCCTTACCTCACTCGTAAGATTTGCATACACCTGAGTATTGCCGGGTACCATCCCATGCTCGTTGCACAATTTACTATTATTTCCGTCGGTACAGGAGACTGAATCGCGACCGCCTTAAAATTTTCACTTAGTTTCCTTTTAAACCCTGACTATGTTCTAAAGTGAGTATTCAGCAGCATCTGAATACCTAAGATCAAAGAAAACCACACATACAATAAGAACACAGGGAACATTACTGAGACTAGCCCAATTATTCAGAAGGATTTCCTCAGATGTCATGAAGGTGGGACCTCCCGAATCTGCAATGAATTTTCTTTGTGAAATACCTTCTTGAGTATAAATGCAAAGTAAACAGGGCAACTCTCTGCACCACTTATGTCCCAAGGTAGATATCCCCGGTTGAAGGTAATTCAATTATGTACCAAGGGGTACCCCTCTCCTTTCTGTTATCTAGAAATCGTGACTCAGTAAAACCTTGCTATACTTTCGACTAGTGCCGACCAAAAATGAGTACAAGTAAGTACTTGGTGTGTGAAGTGCAACAAGAACATCACTATACTTCATTCAAATCCGGAGCAAATTACCACTCCGGATAGAGAATTGCCAAAAACAGAACTTAGGTTGCCTGATAGGCACGCCTGGGTACCAATGAAGAGGTTGCACTGGATTAAAAATATAACAATACATATATTTACTAATTATTATTTTATTGCAGAATTTCTTATCTTATAAAATATGAACTTATAAACACTGCCAGTTAAAATATCGATATACATAATACGAAGTTTCTTAGATATACCTGGAGATGTCCACAAGATTCCGGAAAAAAAATGAACGTCAACCGCAGTGCCTGCCTGTGTTAACGCAATTTTCATCCTCGAGCTCACACGTTATCAAGTCTGCGGGTCTGTGACGCGCACAATCGACAGGTTATTATGCTCCACTTGCCGCGTAATTAAATCCGCAGAAATATACGTCCAACACAGAATAATCACTACAATATGCACAATATCAATTTTCCACTAGTCTGTTTGTGATCCGATCCAAATACCAGGCGTTGCTCTACTTTCTCCTGCGAAATTGAGCATACTTTGAATCTCGCCAGGCGATGATTATTTATCCAAGAGATGCTTGCGTTATGAATAATATGAATAAGTGTGATGCTACTTGGAAGATTGAAATAAATACGGAGAATGGCGATTGATTTATTTATTACATATTTGCAAAATTGGCCGCGCATTTAGGTCACCCAATTTTCCAGTGGAGCACGTAAATTTGAGGGACCATTTTAATGGAAATGAATCGGTTTGCACGATTCGATGTCCTCTACTTTGATACTACGTCCTCGCACCTAAAACGCTGTTGTTAATCATTTACGGGTACAGAGATGGCTTTCAAATGGGTAATAATTAACTTGTTTTAAAAGGGACAAGGACAGATTGTTATGATATATTCAGTGGCGGAGGTGGTTTTATCAGCAATTTTTCTGTATTATCAATTAATGGATAGCTGGGAAGTGACAGACAGACAAATATAGGTCAAACTTAAACAAAATAGTAGTACGTAATATACAAAGAATACGTTAGAAAACACGTATGAATGATGGTGCAGGGAAAATCGTATTTACTCGAACAGATGCTGGTTAGAAAATGATTTATTTTGTGCAAACGCATAAAAGCTACCGAGCTTAAACAGGTTGAGGTAGTTGCAGAGAGTAAGCAGTTGTTCCAACCCCAGTAATTGTCGCGAATAGTTATTGTTGTTTTAGAAAACTCAAACCTATGAAGTGTTTGTAACAATTGGAGAATTTCACTCAATAAACGACTTATGTTGAAGTATTAAACAACTCAGACCCTTATAAAAGTTGAATAAATCGACGAAATGTTTTTATGCTTGATCAAAAGTCAATTATATATTATGAAATGTATTTAAGACATTCCTATTTAACGTAGTTCTCAAACAGATCATCTGTACTGTTTTTTTATCAAATTGTAAATTGCGGAGACATCTTCAAAATATTGGTAATTCCATATTTTATGTTAAACTTTATTGAATAACTCTTATCAGTAATATCATCACATAACCAACTGATTTTTATTAATATCCTAATTTAAGGCATTTGCCGATGATGGGGATGTCGTAATTCACCATGGCGCCATTCTCGCCGTATTTGCCACCAAGAAGCTTGTTCAAAGCAGGGATGATGACATCCTTAAGCAACTTGTTTAATTCATCCTGAGCGGCAGCGATAACCGATTGAAGTTGAGAAACCAGAGAGTTGATGGGCCCAGCGATATCAACATCATCGACGGTCAAAGTACCCAAGTTTAACTACAATTAATGATGTCGATTAAAGCAAGATATTCCAGACAATTTGTCGTTACACTTACGTGTGAGGAAGCAAGAGAAATTCCAATTTTGGTGGACTTGATCTGTGGGGGGATTGCAACCTGGGCATCTAAGGTGAAGCGCAGAGTCTTCAATTCGCCGTCGATCGGTCCAGAACCCTTAATGGTGTGGCCGAAAATGGAGAGGTCAGCGTTAAAGTCGCCCTTGATAGTACCAGTGGGCCAGTTTACATCAACCTGAACCTTGGCACCGACGGGAATGATGGTTACGCTGATTTTCAGCTTCTTCACTTTCCAAGAGGCGATACCGGCGGCCGTCAGTCCCGTAACAGACAGTTGACCTTCGAGGCCTTGAAGACCGAGCTGATCGAGGTCGATGAAAACATCAGGGGCAACAAATGGGTCCAATGGAGGCAGACCAACGGATTCATCACCTTTTAGAAGAATGTCGCGGATGCATTCCAGAATGGCGGTGATCTCTTTTTCCATGATCCTGCTCTGCATGACCTGGACAGGGTTGGCAGGGCCAACATCTTAAGACAAATATATTATAACTTGTTAATACACCTTAAATTTTAACTTACGGTTGATTTCGACCTCGAAGGCCATGATGGGTGCCAAAAGGCAAAGAAGGAAGAAAGCGCGCATCTTAAGAATATTTTACTAACTGTACAATAGCAGATTGATGTGATTGATGTGACGGAATGTGCATAACCGTTGATTTGAAGCTCATTTTATACACAACATGGACGCACGTGTATTCATTATATTTTTTGATAACATTTATCTTAAAAATTTGAAGTGTTTGATTGGATTAACTGATTTCGGTGTTACATTTCAATTGTTTATATCAATACATATACCGAAGTTCTAAAATATGTAAATTAAATTATGATTTACAAGTCATGTTCATTGTTTGTTTTTGAAGTACTCTTACCATTTATATCCGATAAATAATGCAAAAGATTGCGGCCGGATATTGGTAAATATAAGTGCCATAATGTTTTATCATAAAATATGAATTACTAATTTCAGTGAATATCTAAAAAATATAGTCCCTGACATATAGAGGTCGACCCTTGGGACCCCCATTTACTATTTGCATGTGACGAACCTACTTTAGTTTAGGTATGAAGTCAATCTAGACTATTCTAGTCGATCATTCTGGTTGACCAAAGCACAGATATTGATAGAGACACTGATAGCGACTTCGACGAAGACAAGGTGTTGCAGGGATGATTCAGTGGGTTAATATGGTGAGTTTCATAAAAACTTTATTACTATAGTAAAGTGTTAACAATGATAATATGTATAGTTTATGTAATATGTGCAAGAGATAAATTGTATGTCTGTTTATTTGTATGAAAACCGATAAATACATGAAATATGTTATATAACCAGGTATAATCGATTGCGACACAAAACTGATTAGAAAAATATTAAGGCCATGTTAAAGTACATAAAAAGGAGAATAAATTGATATATGTGGTATATTGTTCGATAGACGGATATAGGTGAAAAACAAAAATCAAATTTTCATAAAACAGCTTATTTTAAAAGCAGTATACAAGAGTTTAATCATAATGGGATTGAAATAAATTTGACACCATGAGGAAGTAGAAGAATTGGGGAGCATTTTGATTATTGTGTCATCTTCATAGCTTCATATTTAATATGAAAAATCTTGAGCAAAAGAACTCCACGAAAATTGGCGCGCGCTCGTAGCGAGCGAACCGGCGAATAATTTTGGCCCACGTTTGGCCACTGTGCGGCGTGGGTGCTATGGTTGCCTTTTCGCTTTTTAAATTTTATAACCAGTAATTTTTGATGTCAGACTCACCGATATCACAAAATTAAATCTACTCATTATTATTTTCACATATCGTCGTAGAAAAAGTATAGTGCACAACTCACATGAAATACTAATAATCATTTAAAAGCTGCACACAGGAAAGAAAAAATTACATTTAATTACATGGTGTACACAATTAACACGGATAACATCATACAACTCGTTCCCAACCTTTATTGTTTTTTGACCACTTATCAAAAATGGAGAATTCTGTTTACATATTGACATTCCACTTTCATTTAGAGTAGTGCCTTCCATTGGAAATTAAGCTGCAATGTGCGATTAACCAACCACTTTTTATTATCTCGCTCAGCGACAATTTGTCTTTTTTTTTATTTATTTTTACTATTCAATTTTCATATTATATAAACACTTGTGAAGACCAGACTCATTGCATCGATGTAGTTTGAACATATAATGTCTAAATATAATTTCCTTGCTTTAGCGATAAGAAAACAATAAAAATGTATATTCTTCAAAATGTAGGGTAACATTTTCCTTTTGTGCGTGCATTTTTTATGATGCGATCAAGGCTTCTTTCGCCATAGAGAAAAAAACAATTGTTTGTTTACTATATTTTACTATATGCCCCAAAGGCAATAAGTACATTTTATGAAAACAAACTTCTGAACAAACAAAATTCAGAATTTCGATTTTAGCAGAACATGTCCTTATGTTTTAATTAGAACTAATTTAAGTAGAAGAACAAGGTATGTAGAACTAAAAGTTAACGAAAACATACGTAACCAGACCGATCATCGAAATTATTTCGTTTAAATTTAAAATATTTGTATAAAAGTGTTTCCATTGCCTTCGGATATAAATTCAGCTTCGAATTATACCAAATTAGATATAAAAATTAAATTTATAATGTTATGTATATTGTTTACAAAATTACATGTATTTTAAAAACTATAACAAAAATTTTAAAACAAATAAAGGAACCGTTCATGTTTTATTGATTTCATTGTTTCCATTAAAAAATGTGGTAAGCTAACTTACATGTACTTGATAACCTATAACAGATGTTACAACATTTCAAAAAGAATCTCGTATCTAATGTGAAAAGCATTAATATTGCAAGTTTTTATACTAATTAAAACAACCGTTAATGTTTTATATTGTTTCATTGCTGAAATTTAAACGATGATTATATGAATCCAGGATGGTCAAGTATGAACCAGGCCAAATAGCCCCATACAAAAAATAGGTATCCCATCATAACATCAAACTCATTCTGTATAAAATATATGTTTATTTCATATGAATGTATATAATTTGACATACAATAGACTAACGCCATCCTGAATGAATGCATTTAAGGTTTAAGACACTCGGCCAAACCGAATGTGCCGGAGTTCATCAGGAAACCCTTCTCGGCGTATTTACCAGCAAGAATCTTATTCAAAGCTGGAATGATGACATCCTTAAGGTACTTGTTGAAAGCAGCCTGGTTGTTAACGATCCATGCGGGCAACTCGGCGACGAAATCGGTAATTTCACCAGCGATGTCCTTACCATCAACGGTCAACGATCCCAAAGTCAGCTGAAATATACAGTTAAATAAGTAAATAGCCAGAAAATGCAAAACTGTGCTTACGCTAGAAGAGGCAAGAGAAGCACCGAGCTTGGCGGTCTTAATCTGAATGGGGCCAATGGTGGCCTGGGCATCAATGGTGAAGCGCAGTTTCTCAAGCTGACCGTTGACGGCACCGGATCCCTTGACGGTGTGTCCGAAGGCGGTGACATCAGCATCATATGAGCCGGAGATGGAACCAGTGGGCCAGACGATCTCAGCCTGGACCTTGGCACCTACGGGGATGATGGTCACGCTGATCTTTAGCTTCTTCAGGTCCCAGGAAGCAACACCTGCACCTTTAACGTCTTTGACGCTGACGGTGCCAGAAACATCAGGGAGGCCAAGAGTGCCGAGGTCGAGGTTGGCTTCAGCAATGTTCAGAGGGTCCAATGGAGGCAGGCCAGTAGCTGGGTCACCATTACGGAGGATATCACGAATACATTCTAAGACAGCCTTCACCTGGTCTTCCATAATCCTGGCCTGCATGACCTGGACCGGGCTGGCAGCACCAACATCTTTAAAATCATAGTTATTTTATAAAAAAAGAGATCAGAATTTAATAAATTGTAACTTACGGTTGATTTCAACCTCGAAGGCCATGATGGGGGCCAGAAGGCAAAGAAGGAGGAAAGCGCGCATCCTGATAGATTTCTAAGAAGTTAGCACAGGATACAGTAGTTTCGATGTGATGAACAATCATTCATTTTCTACTTTTATATGATTTTTAGTGAATATTAATGAACATCACTTATAGATAAATGTTTATCTTATTTATTTAAGGCCACCTAAATTCTGTTTATTTTATCTAGATGGTTAGGAGTATTTCATAAATAAGATTATAATTTAATTTCTTGAATTTGAATAATTATGCTTGCGTTTGCTAATATAAATAATTATCAGTTACCAAGATTTATATCAGTTTCAATTCAAGTACTGTTTCCTCTATTAGTGTAGATCACTCATGCTAATTATTTATTACATTTAGTATATACATTAAGTCCTCGAAATGCAGGTGGAAACCGAAAATTATTACTAACTAATTTAGTAGAACTGTGATAAAAGTCGAGGATGTTTATCTACAGATATTTCTTCTTTTTCTTTTTATGCCTCTCTCTCTCTATAATGATACCAAGTACCGGTATACGAGGGAGGTTTACAAATTCCGTGCAAAGGCATAGAGGGTACATCATGGGTGCATATAGAAGTTATTCTTACAATTTTATAGTGACACCTCCTTGAAGTTTGGACCAGGTCGATTTATTTTTTCGTATTTAGCGTTCGTTGAATACAAGAAGTCGAGGGCTTTTCAAAAAATGTAGATTCAACCTTAAATAACCTGAATTTTTTCGATGTGGCTATGTGGATACAACTTACGCTGAACATTCGAGACGCCCAATTTCAACCACTTCTCCAGAAATCATTGATAAAATACATGATAAGGGATGGATGACACAGAAGTGTGAAGGTGCACTACAACCCTTTAGCTAATATTGTGGACATCTGATTTTAACAGGTACATAACATTTTGCACCAACATTATCTGCAAGATGGGTGCCTCAATTGCGAAATGACAACAAAATCGTGTGGAGTCTTGCATTTCTGGTTTGTAGCTCTTACAGGGAAGTCCCCAGGACTTCAAGCGTCGTGACTCTGGGTGAAACATCGGTACATCATTACACTCCTGAGACCAAATAAGAATCTGACTGACAACAGTTTGATCCACACGAGGTGAAGATTGCTGTAACGAATGGCTATTCGAAATGTAGGAAAAATCCGAAATGATCAATTTCCATACAATTACTGACTTTTCAGACTTTTATCATACATAGAAACTTAATATACAAAAAATAATGACTTTTCTTGTTATATATGATCACGATTAAAGGATTAAAGCACTTTATATAATACTATTATATTATTATAATACTATTATAATACATTATATTAATAACTTTATAAATTAAATATTATTTATTCCATATTTTTTTTACATAAGCACGGCATTTATTAATTGTCCTTACAACTTAAGACACTCGGCAACACCAAATAGATCGTAGTTCATCATAAATCCTTTCTGGCCAGATTTTCCCCCAAGGATCTTGTTCAAAGCTGGGATGATGACGTCCTTAAGATACTGGTTGAACGCAGCCTGGTTGTTAACGATCCACGCTGGTAACTCATCGATGAAATCGGTGATTTTACCGGAGATGTCATTACCATCAACAGATAACGATCCCAAAGTCAGCTGTAATATAAATGTGTATTATTAAACAATTTCCTCCCAAAACTACAAATGTGCACTTACCCTAGAGGAGGCGAGGGAAGCACCAAGCTTGGCAGTCTTAATCTGAAGAGGAGTAATGGTGGCCTGAGCATCGATGGTGAAGCGCAGTTTCTCAAGTTGCCCATTGACGTCACCGGATCCCTTGACAGTGTGTCCGAAGGCGGTAACATCAGCATCATAGGAGCCGGAGATGGAATCTGCAGGCCAAATAATTTCAGCCTGAACCTTGGCGCCAACAGGGATGATGGTAACGCTAATCTTCAGCTTGGTCAAGTCCCAAGAGGCAGTACCGGCGACCTTGACATCCTTAACACTAACAGTGCCAGATACATTGGGAAGGCCTAGTTTAGAGAGATCGATGTTTGCTTCAGCAATGTTCAGGGGGTCCAATGGAGGAAGACCAGTATTGGGGTCACCATTACGGAGGATATCACGGATACATTCCAGGATAGCCATCACTTGGTCTTCTATAATCCTGGCCTGCATGACCTGGACAGGGCTGGCCGCACCAACATCTTTAGAAATATAATTCATTATTTAGAGAAAGCTCGTTACGTAATATTATTATAACTTACGGTTGATTTCAACCTCGAAGGCCATGATTGGAACCAAAAGGTAGAGAAGAAAGAAAGCACGCATCTTGATTGATTCCTTGTTGACTTACTAGTTAGCAGAGGAAACAGGGGCGTCTGTGTGATTCCATAGCACATTTGCTTCTTTTATATGATTTTCATCAAACATAAAATATTGTCACTTATAGATAATATTTATCTTTTCTATTTGGCCAAACTATTTTTAAATAATTTTATCAAGATTGGTTGAAAGTTTATATATGATTGCACCTTAATCTATTAGTGTTTTAGTTTAAACAAATCAAGCAACTGTTAATCTATTGATATGTGTAGTTATCAATTAACAAAATGTATATCAATTGCATTTCAAGTACTGTTTCCTCTTTTAGTATAAGTATATTACATATACTTATCAGTAATTAAAATGTGTAAGAGCGTATAGAGCTGTGGGATTTCTACCCACGCATCTGCGATGCACATTTTTCGCATTCCTCAGAGCACTAAGTTGAACCAAAGGAAGAAATAGTATTTAAAAAACACAAATAAACGCTGAATGAAGATGTTAACAGAATACAATGTGTATACAATGTGTGTTCGCGAATGCATTTAAG
>WSZQ02105639.1:14307-28643 GCA_019419845.2 Weissflogia rhopalogaster
AAAAAAACAATATTATAAGATTCCACAAAGGGGCAAATATTATTGATTCGAAGGAGAATTCATTTTGTTCACTATCCCTCTGGATTCGATGCCACACTGAACTGCGTGGCTGGACATATATAATATTATATTTTGAAAACGATCGTTGGCCGCCTTGTGCTAATTGTAAATCAGAGTGACGGGGTTGGTATTCTAATAAATTTGCGTTCAATAGCCGAGTTTCGAGTTCGTGTTTTAAACTCGTTTCAGCACCCTCTATGTTTCATTAGATGTACAACACGACATGTTGGGAAGAATTCTATCTATAGTGGGCATATTTGTAGCATGGAATTTTCAATTTCCGTTTCTTGCAAGAATTTTTCGCAAAAAGTATTGATAAGGATCCAGATCAGGATAAGGGAAGGTAACATGTAACATTTATTCTGCGGCATCAATTTTATTAAAGATTATAGCAAAATATGCTTAACCACTTGCTATATGCTATAGCGAATCTAGAATTACTTAAAGGCACTTTCCAATAATTGGAGTATCGGAACGTAACTTCCCGTCCTTTCCAATGTAACCTGAAAGAGCTCCATTTATGATTGGTAGAATGTGATCTTTGATAAAATCATTAATGCTCTTTTCATTATTTTTTAAGAAATCCGGTAATCCAGTAACGAACTTCACAACGATTGGCGAGAGGTCTTCACCATCGAAGATCACATTAATCATTTCCAACTGCAATAATATTTATTATTATGGTAAAGCTTATTTATATCCTCACCTACCCTAGAGAAATCTAAGGCAATTTTCACAGTTGCTTCAGCAATTTTTAGAGGTAACAACGAAATTTTAACATGCATCTGGACGTTCAAATTTCTGAGGAGGCCATCCAAAACACCCTCTCCTGTTATCGTATGTTTGAATACACTTGCATCGAACTTGTGAGTTTCCCTTAAATCAATGGCCGTCCAATCCATTCCTATATCAACGGTGGCCGAAGGAGGTAGTATTTTAGCTTTAACTTTTATAGTCGGTTCCTCCCATTTGGAAAGGCCACTGCCCAGCACGTGCTTGAAGTGTAAATATCCGGCGAAATCCTTTAGATTGAAATTATCGAGGTTGACTGTATGATTCTCCAAAAGATACTCGTCTAAAACTGGTAGATCGATGCTTGGCTCACCCGTCCTTAAAATGTGACGAATACATTCTAATAATCCTTCTAATAATCCTTTGATTTGTATTTCTAAGTCCTCCGTCTTGCCATATTCGTTGGTGTTATTGACTTTAAAGAAAATCACTTCATTAGTATAATATTTTAAATTAATTTAATCCTTAACTTACTATTTTCTTCCACCTGATTGGCGAAGATGGGCGCCAACAGGCACAGGAACAAGAAAATACGCATCTTGTTAGACTTTTTGTTCCCTCTATTCAGGTAATTCCAGATGCGATATGTGAGTTCGCTTATATTGCGTTTTGGAGTTTGGAATAGCGAAACCCGATAATTCGATATCTGTGCAAGGTAAATCCTTATCTCAGGACTATCATTTTGTTTCTAATCCTAATATTTCGATACGAATAAACAATAGCAAACTGTGTGCGCAAGGTTATTGAGAATGTTACTGCTACCGAATCGATAGAATCGAAAATACCAGTAAATTAAATCATATATCTAGAAAGAAGTAAGGTTTGCTAAACGATTTATGTATATGCATTATAGAGATAGTTATTTGACATGTTTCATAGACACTCTTCTTTTTTATTCTCATCTAGCACTTGAATTAGAATATAGAAAATATTGTTGGTTATTCTTAAAAATCATCAGTGTGTGCAAACCATCACCCCCCAACTTGTCCCCTTTTTTATATCTCCCACACCACTTGGGAGTCCATATACCTGCAATATTTAGTCTAGTAACAAGTCTGTAGGCATAGACACGGCATAGATTTCTTAACATATCTACTAGACAACCTCAAACTGTACTCTCTAATAGATAAGATTTTTATTCTAATATCGTTGTACAGGAAGGCTATCTGCGCATTGATCTTATGGTACCTTATATCAACATTTTTTTACACCTGTTGTATAATATACACATTTCAGTATCTTTTTGATTTAAAAAAATGTTATTTTCACACATAAAAGTCGTAGAAAAAGTATAATGTACAATTCGCATGGAATGCCCTTTCCTCACTCGTATGAAATACAGTACAATTTTTCATATTCTTGGGGAAATCCATGCTAACCTAAATTTTGAAATCTATATATTTTCAGCGAATGATTTATTTAAATAAAATTAATACCAAGTAGTACCAACAATACATTATCAATTAACTAAGGCAAACACTTGCCAATTATGGGAATTTTCTTAGAGCCAATAGCAGCCTTGCCGCTAAGAATTTTATTTATTAATGGAATAATGACCTCCTTAAGAAGATTGTTAAACTCATCTTGGAACTGTACGAAATAAGCAGGCAGCTCAGAAACATATTTGCTGATGGGACCAGCAATGTCAACATCATCGATAGTCAACGTTCCCAATTCAAGCTGCAACCGTAACGAAACATGTAAAGTAAAAGTTATGTAAACTATAAATATAGACTTACGGCAGATGAAGCCAGGGATAAACCAATCTTTGCTGTTTTGATCTGTACGGGAGTGATTTTCACCTGAGCATCGAGGGTAAGGCGAAGTTTTTCAAAGATTCCGTCTACCTTGCCGGAACTCTTGATGGTGTGGCCGAAGATAGTGACATCAGTATCATGGTCCCCGGAGGCTAATTGCATGGGCCATACAACTTCAACTTGGGCTTTCGCACCAGGTGGGAGGATCACCAATCTAATCTTCAGTTTCTTCATATCCCATCCTGAGTGACCAGCTGATGTCAAGCCTTTTAGACTGGCATGACCGCTGATACCGTTAATGCCCAATGCGCCTAGATCTAGATCGATATTGGGGACAACAAGGGGATCCAACGGAGGCAGTCCAGTTTCGGGATCTCCATTCTGGAGGATGTCACGGATGCACTCTAGTATCGCTGTGATTTCTTTCTCCATAATTCGTTCCTGCATGACATCAATGGGACTAGCTGGTCCAACATCTTGAAAATTTAACAATTATGCTTTAGAATTATTGTCATTCAAAATTTAATGTATTTTTTACAAAAACTTACGTTTGATTTCGACCTCGAAAGCCATGATGGGTGCCAAAAGGCAAATTATTAGAAAAGCGCGCATATTGAAGTTGGCAGATCAAATGAAAATCTATAACTGCATCGATATTTTGTGCAGCTTTTATACTTATCCAAAGAAAACGTTAAGTTGATTCATACTACCTGTACGATAACGAGATCAAACACAACATGGTACTCCAACACGCGCTATATTAGCCAGAAAAAATTGTGATATTAGAAAATTTAGTAAATATTATTGCATTTTGACAAGCTTTTCAGCTTAATATAATTTGGCTCATAATTAATTAGATGAACATCTGTAAATCAGTCAATTAGGTTAAATTTAATGGACCTCAGCATCCTGGTTTTGGATGTTATTTTTCCGAATGTTGATACCTTCAGCAAAAAATGCAATGACACTGCAGCGCAGTGCCTGATTATTCATAAGGCATACGAGACATGTGCCTAGGGACCCTGGTATAGGAAGGACCACATCTCAAGGTGTTCAAAGTGGACGAAAGCAAATTTGACCTACGGCCAGACGGGGAATCCCCCTTAAACGGGAATTTGATGTCAATTTTCGCACCACTCCATAAAGGCCCCCAAATAAATGCAAACATTTTCATAGTTCAAACCAGGGAATCACAATAATGCTCGAAAGTCAAACTTTTGCATATTACTTGTATATTTAGAGAGTATGCAATATTTCATTGATTTGATAGTAGGAATTATAATAAATCTTTATAAAACTGTAATGTTGGCTGAATTGAAAAAATTCAAAAAAGTGTCATTATAAAATCACGTGTTACCTTCTTATCAATTTAGTTGAAGTATATAAAATCAAACATAAAAGTGTAAACGCAACTCAGTAAAAATCATCCACTCACGATAATCCATTAAGTTGCTTAACAAATAAACATTTGAAATTGCAGTAACTCTGTAAAAATGAAAATTTGCACCATAATATACCTTGTATTCGCACTAAATGTTGTCAAAGGTAACGTCTTAAGCCACAAAAATGAACGAATGCTTGAGGAGGAAGTTATTAAGATGTTGGAGTGTTTACGTCGTGTGCTCAAGGATGGAAATGAAGAAGTGGGCATGCCATCATTTGAGCCACTTGAAATTAATGAATTGTTGATAAATTTAGAGGAATTGAATCTCTCTGAAACAATGTAAGTCGCAAAATTTACTGTTGAGTACAATTTAGTTAATTTATATTATAGGGGCTATGTAAAATTGAATAAGTTATCCATTGCTGGCCTGACTGACTGGGACCTATCACAACTATCAATTAAGATTGGTATTGTTGGTGGAATTAGTGTGTCCTTGGGCGGTGATTTGCTCCTACCCAAAGTTGATATTAAAACTGATTATTCCGCAAATCTGACCGCAGAAGGAGTCGAAATCTATGGTGATGGAGTGCTTTCTGTGGGTGTTGATCAAGTAGGTCTTGCTGTTGATACAAAAGTTATGGTAGTTCCTCTGAGCATTGCAAAGTTTCGACTTGTACCTAGACTTAATGATATTGATGTAAGTTAAACTCAAATATGTTCACACTTAATCGACCCATGAACTACAACTTACAATTAGCCTAAAAAATAAAAATTAAATCTTTCAGTTTAAAATCACCGGTTTTCTGAATGATGAAGAACATAGTGCATTGGTCAGCGAACTTGGTAATATTCTAATTCCTCGCTGGGTGAATGAAAAAGCTGAAGATATTGCAGATGCAATTGAGCAAGCCATTGAAGGTTTGATTAACGGTCGTAGGACTCAAGATAGTAAGGATATAAATGATATAATCAATGCTATTTTGAAAAAATGTCCATTAGCTCTGTAATTCCTTGATGATTGATAAATAAAGTAATTTACAATTAAAAATAAAACCATTGCTATCAATAATATATTTGTCTCATCGATTACATTGTTTCGGTTTTTGTTATCGCGACGATAATTACAAAAGTGTATCAAACATAACACAATGCTAGCATAAATAAAATTCCATTAAGAATCACATTTTCGAGATTATACAATTCCCCTTCCGTTTCCCTTCATTGTTTTTTTTTCAATACTTAGTCTTATACAGCAATGTGGACATCTTCAATGTACGCAACATTTCGCTTAAAATGTCTATAAATAAACAAAATTATAAATAATCAAAATAAGTTAAGGATAAAATAGTTGCGACTATCTGGGATCTGGGCCGCTTCGCCAAACAGGGAGGGTACCTATAGGGTAGGGCTAGGGTCGTCTCGAAATTGACGAAAGGGCTCCACCCGCATCAGTGCTTGATGATGCTGAGTATTTCGGCCGGCAAACGCATCCACTCTCCACAAGGACATAATCCTGACCTGTTAGTGTAACAGGTCCTAGTGGTATCACCAGGAATAGGTAGGGTACGTAAGTTTGCGTACATTCACCACGGACCACATCGCATTCGCTGCTTTCACAAACCTGAAAAATGGAAATAATAGTTTTCCTTGGTATTTAGTGGGACCAAAATTAAAATTGTATGTTCGATGACAAGGGTAGCAGTACCATGAATTAATCGAATTTTTCAACACCGATGTTTTTTGACACCCATACACCACAGTACACAATCTGCAACCCCTGTATCCTTATTTTCTCATACCCCGGAGTTTCTTTGTTAAATATAGTCTCGTCATCCTGTCACCAAGATATACTGGCTGACTCCACAGTTTCGCACATTGTTATGTTATAAATAGTATAAACAGTTATAAATGTGAACTTGTCTACTAACCTCGAACACGACTTGCTGTAGAAGATCGGGGAACTTTTGGACAATTGTTACTGGTTGACCAGATGTGAGGGACACACCGTACATTGGCGCCGTCGTGTTGTATCGGGTCTTACACAGTCGTGACGGCGACGACGCACATGAAGGCACCGAAGCTGAACTTGTGGCACGTCCTGTTAATGATAATCAAATTGATACCTTCTAATATTTGAGAGAAGTGAGAAAAGAACCTACCAGTTCTAGATAATGTGGGTGTATGAATCTCGCCCATATTACGCTCATGAGCTGCAAGTAGCGCCTTCCTCGTAAGTTCTGGGTCGATGGTATGGGTCTTCACCCGACCTGTTCGCGCACTCCCTGTCCATATACTCGATGACCGGAATGACCGTGCAATTGCGGCACTATAATTATTTAGAGTTAGTTAGCCTAGAAATCCCAATTTAAGGTATCATCTCTCATACAATCGGTTATAACAGCTAGATCTAAATTTAATCGCAGGCTTATAATCCCAGTTCCATATTAACAATCATAAACTTCCAGTATAAAAATGTTTACCTTGGATAGGGTTGCTGATTTGGTCCGAGACAATCTGCGGAATCCGTTAATGCGTCACCCCACAGGTACTTCAATCCACCGCTTCCCTCACATTTAGATTTGGCGTGAACAACACTCAGCAGAGCGAGAACTGTGACGATCTGTAAATCACCATGTAATGGCCAACAATAAGCATCGACAATGACGAAGTGAAAAGCGCTTGTTAGCTAATACCAACTAATCGTGCTTTTTGCAGTGTGCAATTGTCTGGAATGAGACGTGAAGGCACGTTTTCTGACTCGTGATCCGACTGCAGTGGGTAAGCCGGCTTATTAATAACTACAACCCGGAAAATGGGTTACTATGTTGAAAACTTGTAATGGGAAGTTAAAGTAATACTCTGATCACTTTGTACGCCATTCAAGGCGTGAACATTGCAAGATACGACTTTACAAAGTCGGGTACCACTTATTATAAGTACAATGTATCGCAAAGTCATAATTGCATATTCTAGTTCTAGATCGTGAGATTTAAGATCATTACAGCCACGAACTACAACCGGCCGAGACCTCTACGTTTTCCGGTGTGCTGAAGAATGAATTGTGATAGGTATTGTCGTGGGGGCAATGCATGCGCGCGATACTGTAAATTCTGATATACAGTTAGAATGTTTGTTCTTCGCACGACAGTGGTCTACATTGAGATGGAGGATGTGAGACGAAGTTTGCCAATTTTGGTGACCAAAAATAACTGTTGCTTTCCTTTTATATCTTTGAATTATTCAATTTACGATCGTTAATACTACACTACAGAGATTTTCTTTTCAATTCTCAATGAGAACTATAATTTATTTGAGTGTCTAATTCGTATCCGTTTTAGCTTAACAACCTGTACTCAAAACATGTAAGCCAGGTATGTTGGTAGACAACATTTCCACCTGTTTGTGGTTGAGGATGAACACACATCACCCATCATCACACACTTGCGTCGATATATGGTGAGCATTGACCTCCACAGCTAACTGTACATGACTACGAATGTGGGCAAGGGGCAAATATTTAAATTTATCATCGTTACATTTTATTAAAAAGTTTACTATCAACTTTCTTCAAATTTTGAATTTTTAATCCTCACCACTTTCAGTATAAACCAAATTATGATAATTTACTATAACAATTTTATTTAGATAAAGCTACTTACCGATAACTGCAATTTACTAATACGAAAATACATCTTAAAAGTTATGTCCACTTTTATATCACTTTTGGAAATAAGTTTAACAATCTTTAGGACACTTCTCCTTCGCTTGTTGTTCCGACTGTCTTAGCGCACTAGCGCACTTCTTCCGGTCCGGGTGTTTGAATTCACGTTGGATTACTGATTGAATGATTCAATGATTATTATAAATTTTGTAACTGTAACTGACTTTCGAGGGGAGACGATGACGCACCGATTGTCCGGCTTTTGTACTCTTCCGCCGAGTTTGGATGCGCCTTAAAGAGTCGCTCGCGTCCCGTAAGCCAAGTGTGCCATCGAGTAAATAGACAACGCGGACGGCGCGAGAAGACCTTGCTGACTGACTGACCGAACGATCGTCGGCGCACCGGTGCGTCTTCTGCTTCGTCTTCGGCAGCAGAGGTGCGTGCGCGGCCCGGCCGGATGGACGTGTGGTAACGCAATGATCGTCTGCGGCCGAAGAAGCGTCGGGAGTACGAACAAGCGCGGAATGTGCTCGATAACTTGAAACGCGGTCTCACCTCCGGTATTCGCGACGCGGGACGCTCTTCGTCGTTCTTTACGCTGATTGCGTTCGAACGGCTAAAATAATTAGGATGATTGCAGGTTTACCCCGTGCCACAAGATTGGGTACCCTTTTTTGTTAACGATGCTGTCTGGTACCTCTTACACCGGCACAGATTCTCTCGCTGTTGTGATGTCGAATGAGGTGGAAAGCGTAGAAAACTTGTTTGCATAGTGGTAACTGACACGATATGTGCGTTAGCTACCGGCATTATATACTAATTGTTAAACTTGTTTAGTTTATCTACCGCTATAATATAGATATGTTTATGCTAAGTTAAAGCTGGTACTCATATACCCAATGATATATGCAAGTTGCGCCCAAGAATGTGAGCACATGGTAGAAATTTAATATACTTTTTCTGCACCTGTTGAATAATAAACACATTTCCGAATTACTTTTGATGAGAAAATATCATACATATATTTTAAATTTTCATAGACTATTTCTTTGCTTAGCAAACAATGATATAGTGAAAAGAATTAAACCCCAGAATGGCCAAATATAAAATGTCGCACTTCATACTTTCCTACCGCTTTGAAATTAACTACCAAACCTAGCTCAGGTCAGTAAAAAAATGTGAGTCCGCGATTTTTGCGTTTTCGTATCTCATCTCCCGATCTCCCAACAAAGAAATTAACAAATCATTGTTGCTACGTTTTGAAGTTAACTTCAGAGTTAACACTTTCCCAGGTCCTAAAGAATGAGGGTCAGGCGATAGGCGAGACTAGAATCTAGTTCAGGTGTAAGTTACTAAATAGCTTCTGTGTTCCTTGCGGAAATAATGGTAAGGATGTCAAAAATATATTGAAGATAACATCAACATTTTATCGGTTTTGAGAGATCTCCTTTGGACAATAGCGGTCATTTCTTTTAATTTTTATACGTGATATTTCCGATATTTGATATTGATCGAATTTTGTTATTTCGTCATCATCTAACATATCAAGTGTCTTGATGGTATATTCCCTATTTGTCAGGGACCTGTCCAAAATAAGGAAAATAGTATTATAAATTTGACTGAATTAAATCAAGAAAAGTTTAATTGTGCAAATCCTTTTCTGGTAAGGTAATATAAATTAATTTGCTACTCTTAGCTCCATCTGCCGTGCAATGATACCTTTAAATGTTGACAGAAGATTTCTATAATTATTACTGAAACCTATCCAGGAACTTCTTCACATCTAAAGCAAAGATCTAAAACGGCACGAGAACCTATAGGTATTGGAAAAATTTTTACGGCTGTGTTTATAGTTGCTGTCACTGCGAAATTACATTGCGAAATTGCCAGGTAATAATAAATCCATAAACGATTTTGATTTTAAATCCGATTTATTCTTTTGAAGATGGGTTTTTTATTACTTTAACTTAAATAATCACAACTATATTTCCTTATATTCGTATTTATATCATTTACCGTAAATATCTTAGAAACAAATAATAATCACATAAAATCCATAAAATCCTTGGTTTACATAGTTATACAAATAATATATCAATGAATGCTGCAATATCCATAACATCCTGATTGATCATGATGCTCTTTACTTTCTCCAACTGTGATGCCACCTGAATATGATTCCCATAATCCAGGAGTTTGGATAATCTATGATTTAAGAAATTATCCATTAATATACTACCTGTACTAAAGTAAAAGATATCTTATACCTTTTGTACTAGTTCTTCGAATGCCGATTGAACACCATCTTTTGTTTTTGCACTTGATTCAATAAACAATGTCTGATGTTTTCGGGCAAATTTTAATCCATCCTCTCTGCTTACCTCCCTATTATTCTACAGAAATAAACAATGATACATTGTCGCAACCGTTCCTGGAAGGTTTATTTCTTCTCTTCTAAAATAACTTACCAAGTCAATTTTATTGCCTACAATCATCTTTACAATATTTGATTTTGTCGAAAATGTCTCCAGCTCGTTCAACCAATTCTCCAATTTGGTGAAACTCGCAGCATTATTGACATCGTATACTAAAATCGCACCTTGGGCATCCCTATAATAGGAAGGTGTAAGTGTTCGGAAACGTTCTTGGCCAGCAGTGTCCCAAATTGCAAGTTTCACCGTACTGCCATCCACATCCAACTTCTTTGTTTTGAAATCGACGCCTATTGTCAGTGTTTGGTCGGGATCAAAATTATCATCAGTGAAGCGAAGTAATATGCTGCAACAATCATATAGTCATGAAATTCCACTCGATGAAATAGGTATAATTGTAAGGATTTTTCTGGTTTACCTGGATTTCCCAACTCCAGACTCTCCAATAATCAGAAGTTTCAACGTTGTCAAAACGTCGTCCATTTCGAAAGTGTTGAATACAGCAAACTGAGAATTGTGGCGATAATTATAGAATCACGTCTTTGAGTTCTTGTTGTATTTCTCCAGTAACCAACTACGCATCATGGAATTAAAGTCTGTTGGTGAAACTCAATGACATCAGCTCGAGAATCACTCAGCTGTTTCTAACTTTCGTCAATACAATGCTGGCTGTCTATAGTTCAGAACGTTTATCGATTTAATGTAATATGTTGTAATACTTCAAAGAAAATCTATCAGATTATTAATGTAACAAACATAAAAGGAATTTAAAATGCAACGAATATGGCAAACATAATAAACATAACTTTTATAGAATAAGTATTTTAAATATTTTTATTCAGGTTCATCTAGTTTCCGTAAGGTGTCACAGGAATACATTTATTCTCTTCTCTAGAAGAGCAACTTTATTGTTTTTTTCCTAATAACTTTTAATCATTACTATACAATATTCCGATTTCAGACACATTTATTTTGTATACATAAAATACGTAACAATATTCAGTAAGTTAAGAAGATTAGTCGCATGATAATAAAAATGTATTTTTATTATTTTTAATTGAAATAATAATTGATAGTTAGAAAATTATACTTTTGTTTCTTTCCCAAAATCGGGATAAAGCCCACTTATCTAGAACATCAAACTTCAAATAAGATTCACACGAATAAGATCCAGGTCTTCCGGGGCCATGTTATGTGTGGGGGTCCCAATAAACTTTATTGGTACTTCATGATTCAATCAACACGCCCTTTGCAGCCAATGTTGAAATAGATGGAAATTATGGATGAAAAAAAAAAACTGAAACCTGATCATTTTAAACTCATCAAAACAATACCACATGATTGTGGAATAAAATTTGTGGAATTCCTTCCTTATTCGACCACCAATACGTGAAATATGTTGCAATATTTTAATCAAAGCACTGAACTTATTAACTTATAAATGCGAAAATAGTTCATATAAAGATTTGTGTAATCTTGCCCGATTAATACAGTTAATCTACTTTCTGAAATGTGTCTGAGTCATATTTATGAATATTCAAAAGTGTATGAGAACAAGGACAAGTTTAAGAACTTAACTTATAAAAGGTTGAACTTATAAATTAAAATTAGATTAATCAAGCTAAATGTTGATTATAACATTGTCATACAAAGCTAATACACAACATTTTATGAATGAAATGACCGGTTTTCCCATTTTCGTAGGTAGATTTACAATCAGTCGCGGAATTTCTTTGGTGGGATTCGCAATGACGACATAATCGCTAGGTATTTCTGAGACTACACGCATCTTCGCCTTCTTCAATGCTAACATGTTACCTTTATAAGAGATTCAGCGGACCACTGTTAGCGAATTTGCAACAGTAGTGCTTCAGATCTTGTGTAGTCAAAACATATTACTTTTGTTCTCCCAAACATGATTTTAATCCACCAGGTAACACGAATATATTTCTATTACAAAAAATAAGTGTATTGTTCAGGCTATATAAAATTTATCGATTCCAATAGAGTCTAAGGTTGATCTGTTAAAGTGCGCGTTAAAAATAGTTCAGAATTATACAAAATTTTATAATTATAAAAATAAGTTTGGAATGATAATAGTCAAATTTAGTGAGAATAAATTATAAAGGTTCAATATTAGTAAATAACATTGATATTAAATATTAATTGCAGCTCATAATTCTCGCCGTAATTGTACAATTAACGTGCGGAAGGCCACAAACAGACGCCAACACAGACAAAACCGCCAAAACAACATTCAGCAAAGATATACGCGATGAGCAATTAAATTACGAATTCAAGTAAGTTATTGACTTTTATTGCAAATCTACAATAAACTGACATCATAAATACTGAATATAAATACAAACACGCAATAAAACTGTTAATAAAACTTTGCAGATTCGACACGAGTAACGGTATTACACGTGCCGAAACCGGCGAGTTTGAGCAGGACACATTTGAAACCAGCTTCGCGGATATTAAAGGCTTTTACTCTTATATAGCTCCTGATGGCTATCGGTATACAGTAACATATGTAGCCGACCACAATGGGTACCAACCTCGTCTACACAAAACGCTTCCTCATCAAATGCCCAAGCTAGATGGACCCGATGGCGAGAACATCATTGACGGCATTGACGACGATCGGATTGGTACCAAACTGCTGATTTCACTCGGTGGACCAGTAGGATAAACATTCCCAGTAGGATAAATATTACAGTTTTACGCACAGGGACGAACAAACCATTAAAACTCTGCCAATATAGATGTAATTAAAACGTAGTTTATGATGCTAATCGTTTCCTGAGCACGACTATGCGATTACCGTCTAGGACAAACCAATTGTAATTTCATCAATCTTAGATTGTCTCTGAGCATCAGTAGGTATTTATTACAAACAAAACGGGTTAGTTTTGATTGAAAACATAATGTAAACTTGGAAATAACAAATGTTGATTACTGCCAAGTAGAATACGATTGCAATTCAATTATACATTCTTTAGTTGAACTAAATTTTTGCAATACTGCAAAGTCCATAAGTATATGCAACATAATAAACTAGTTTACACTATAACTGCAAAATGAAATGCTGTAATTTATTTAAATGCTATGCAAATGAGATATCTTTACAAAATAAGTTGTGCTTGCCTCTTAAGGAAAACATATATTTCAAGCGCTAAAAATACAGTTGTTTAAAACAAATATGTTTATTTTAAACTGTCTATAATAAAGCTACATGAGGTACCGTCTAACAGACAAAATTCAAAACTTACGTTACTTGGCCTATAAGTTTATTTCGGCTTATCTCAGGGTCAATTCCAAAGTACATTTTTCGAAATTAAAACTGATTGTGACTAACAATAGAATGCATTAAGTACATTTTATGGTCCAAAATTGAATCCTCATTAAATTACTGTTCTTATCAGTTCTTTCAGCATCGAAGTAGTAGTAGAAATGTGATAACACTACCAAAATCGTTGAAATTACCACGGAAAAACCGTTTTAAGTTAAGCATAATAAAAACTAGAATATCATATTGAGTATGTCTGCCTCTTAAACGAACAGTTTTAAACAAATTATGAATTAAATTAGTTATGGTTGTTATGGTAGTACAAAATGTAAATAAAATAAAGATAATATGTATCACATGATTTATTGTGTAAACTGCACAATAGTTAGGTTAAATTCCGTTCACAAATTTTTCGGAACAACACTGATATAAATATAGTCAAGATAACATGCTATCTTCTTCTTTCGCCCTTTTGTGTCTTTCGTTTCTCTTTCTTCTCTTCCTTTAATTGTTTCTGTTTCTCCCTGAATAAAAAAAAAATTCGGATTATGAAATACACTATTAAAAAATTTGTATAATTATGTACCTACTTAATACTTTATAAGAATGTACACTAACAAATAATGATGCGTTCAATTAGGGATATTAGAGGATTTCATTCTCGAATTTTCCCCGCCCCAGGGGGTTTCTCACGTTGGGAACCACTGCATTGGATTGTTGGGAGTTTGGCATTTTAAAATAGTATAATCAATTTAAATGCACGAATAACTATAAACAACTTAAAAACCAATTCATAGATGAACACTCAAGACCAATTTATATTCTTTCGATACTCGTAAGTATCAATAAATTTACCCGATTCAATTGATTCTTTCAATGTCAAAGAGAATTTATACATTCATAAATACGCAAGAAATAATCTATCCATTCTGTAATATTTAAAACTGAATGATAAATA
>WSZQ02105639.1:37243-48769 GCA_019419845.2 Weissflogia rhopalogaster
CTTTTCTTGTTTCAGGAAACACGCTTAAGAAAAAATGATTCAAGTCTTGCAATTTAGATATTTGAATTCGTTTCACTGAGTCACATTATATTTCTATAAAACTGAAATTTACTTAAAATCAATGGTAACTGTTCTTTTAATTATATTTTACAATTATTTTTGCATCTCCCACCGGCATATGCTCTGCACAGTTGTACATTTGATTTATCTCCAGTCTTCCATATTTGCGGTTTTAATTTGTCGATTTTTTCAACCTCCTTCATAGAGTCTTCAATTTGCATGGTATTGCTATCATTCTGATCATAAAATGACGTATGTGTAGTCTCATCCTTAAAATTTTCTACCATCTCATCGAGACTCTTGGTTTCAGTCACATACTCAATCGATTTCTCCTTGGGAACAGCTTCGTAAGCAATCACTTGATCTTCTCCATCAAATTCGGCCGTAGTATCAATTAAAATATCAAAATCTTGCCCGGTAGCAAAGCTAGGACTGTCGGGTACCATAAACATATCTTTAAATTCATCGGTATCGAAGACCAATTCTGCATCATAGTTGAGATCCCGATCTGACTTGTCCTTAGCAGACTTCTGAGATGTTTCGGTGTTAACGGGTGTTTGAAGCCCATAGCAAATGGAATAGAGACTTGGAGGATCTTTTGATAAACATACACATGAATCTATTGTTGAATCGGAACTAACCACAGTCTCTTTGATAGATTTCTGCGAACTAGTTTCATCTTCAAATGATGGTTCTTGTCCAAAGCAACCATAGTCGTAGGTAAAAATCTGTGCATTCCATTGTTTCAATGCATCCATGATACTTCTGGTATATTCATCTTCTTCACCAACTGAAATTTGATATGCAGACGTTGGCAACGGACTTACGAAGTCCACCGAAAAAATGGATTCATCATCCGTCTTGATCATATGTTGATAGCGCATGCCTTCAGTAACACTTTGAAATAATGGTACATTGGATGGTTGCGAAAATATCGCGTGATGCTCCTGAATCACGCGAATGATACGTTGGCAGAGAATGTCATGTTCAGCACGAATATTAAATCGAAGATATCGAATGTCGCAGGTGTATATTACGCGGTCGTCCATATTGATTGTAAGTCGATTCAAGCATGGAGATAGTTCAACTTCGAACCGATAAAAATTCTCTTCTAAATATTCTGGAGCAAAATTGAGAGTAATGCAAGGACTTAACTTACATACATTGGTTAGTAATACTTATAAGACCATAAATTCGTTGAATTTTGTGCCTAATGATACCGTTTGCTTCATAGGGACCATAAAGAACTCTGACCAACACGCTATCCATTTTATGTAAATAGGTTGTTGTTAATGTAAAATGACAGTACTTGAGTGTTTTTGAAAACCTTGTGTTTCTCTCTAATAAACATAGAAACAGACATTATAAAAAATAAAAGAGGAAAAGTAGTTTATAATATATTCAGATTAGTCTTATTACCCGCTCTATACGCTGGGTACATGAACTATGGATGTTTAAAGGGACCTCACCCGAGAAATTTAAACAATTTT
Source organism: Weissflogia rhopalogaster (assembly GCA_019419845.2). Lineage (NCBI taxonomy): Eukaryota > Metazoa > Arthropoda > Insecta > Coleoptera > Staphylinidae > Weissflogia > Weissflogia rhopalogaster. Next base: position 38,794 of record WSZQ02105639.1, read on the forward strand.
AACCATAAGAAACCTTGATTTGGATTGGAAAAAATATTTCATATATTTTTATAAGAGCATATTAAACTTTCACATCTTTCTTGATTTGTAAACAAACACAGACAACTTAAAAAATTACGCAACTAAGAATACCACAGATTACTTACGTTAAACGTTGGCATGCAATCCAATATTGTACCAGCGTCCCATCGTCCTTGACTGAAATTGAATTACGTAAAGAAACCTTTCGTGTTATGCCCAACCGCTCCTTACAAGACGTTGCTGTCGTCGTAGGGGCAGCTTACAATTATTAGATTAACCCGTGTTAAGCTTTATAAAACCTATGCGACATATAAAAGCACATTCACAGTTCGCCTCCGTCAAGCCGCAATTTCTTCAAGTACTACTTCTGGTGATTGACCACACGCACGGCTCCCGCATTCCGCACCGCCCGACATGTCTGTGATGGGCTCCCCGAGCTATGCCGCCTGGGCGGCCGGCCGTGCCATATCCGGCGGCGGTGGCGGCTACGGCGGTAACATGACCGTTGTTGATAAGGTGCCCCCCGAGATGCTGTTCATGGTCTCGCCACATTGGTACCAGTTCCCGCCGATGAACCCCCTCTGGCACGCCATCCTCGGCTTCGTCATCGGCGTGCTGGGCTTCGTATCCGTATCCGGTAACGGCATGGTCGTATACATCTTCTGCTCGACAAAGGGTCTGCGTACGCCCTCCAATCTCCTTGTGATTAATCTCGCCTTCTCAGATATGTGCATGATGCTGTGCATGTCACCAGCGATGGTGATTAATTGTTACAATGAGACATGGGTGTTGGGTAAGTCCGCAAAAATATTTGCCACAATATTATTAATTTCTGTGATCAATGTCAGGTCCCTTTATGTGTGAGGTATACGCCATGTTGGGATCGCTTTTCGGATGCGCTTCCATCTGGACTATGACCTTCATCGCATTCGATCGCTATAACGTTATCGTGAAGGGATTGAGTGCGAAACCGTTGACGATTAAATCTGCGCTCTTCAGGATCTTTTGCATCTGGGCCTTTGCGACCGTTTGGACACTTGCACCAATGTTTGGTTGGAATAGGTACATTTGTGACTGGTGTTCGAGGATCTAAATAAGGCGTAAACATTCTTTTCGATTTTAGATATGTGCCCGAAGGTAACATGACGGCATGTGGAACGGATTATTTAAGCACCGACATTGTTAGCAAGAGTTACATCTTAGTGTATTCAGTTTTTGTCTACTTTTTACCACTGTTCGGTATCATTTACTCCTATTGGTTTATTGTACAGGTAAGTAATAATTAAATCTAAAAAGGTTCTGTATACAGAGTATGCTCAAATCGTTCGCCACGTAAAATATATCAAGTTGTGAAGCTGTTCGGGACAGACTTTGTGAATTGAGCAGGAGAAACAAGAAATTCTTTGGGGCAAGATGAAGTAACGAAAAAAGAATAAATGTTACGTACTTTGCTAATATTTTAGAGCCCTGAAAGGCAAACTTTGAAGTTCCGTAATAGATAATCTGGAAATTAGGCAAAACAAATATAGTACATTTAGCGAATATCTGTATCTTATTTGGGCTTGGTAACCAACGTTTGCACTATACTATATTTTAGTTAATTAGTTATTTTCAAAATGAACTTAGGCTGTTGCGGCCCATGAGAAAGCCATGCGTGAACAAGCAAAGAAGATGAACGTCGCTTCATTGCGATCATCAGAGGCTGCTGCCACCAGCGCAGAATGCAAATTAGCCAAGATTGCATTGATGACCATCTCCCTCTGGTTTATGGCTTGGACGCCATATTTGGTGACCAACTGGGTAGGCATCTTCCAGACAGTGAACTTGACACCATTACAGACGATTTGGTGTTCCGTCTTCGCCAAGGCGAATGCTGTCTACAATCCGATTGTTTACGGTATCAGGTAATTTTAATACTTTAATAAAATTACAATACGTTAATTATAATTTGAACTTCAGCCATCCGAAATACAGGCAGGCTCTACATAAGAAGTTCCCGTCACTGGCTTGCGCAAATGCGCAAGATGATGTTCAATCTACCGCCTCTGGTGCTACCAATGTCACTGCTGGCGAGGAGAAGGTCGCAGCTTAAAGACAATACGACGAACGAAACATAGGCAGGACCAATATGATTTCACTCAGCGAATTCCGTTCTTTTTCTTTGGATCTGCAGGCCTTACTCTGGTTAACGTTTATGTTTAAAGCAAAACATGTAAGGAGTAAACTTGCGCCCGCCGAGAAGTCCGAGACTATGTAGATTGATTTTCTTATAAATAAAAACAATCTTAGCAACCATAATTTGAGTGATTTACTTTCAACACAATTGAAAGCAGGTTCAGATTTTTTGTCACTCAACAATACAAGAACACTAAATTTCTACAAATTAAAAACAAAAGAAAAATTAAAATAAAATATCATTACAATTTTATTGCCATGACTTCTTTCATGCACCAAACCCAGTCAATACCTTCTTCTGAGTCAGACAATAACCCCTCCCCGCTCCCAGATGTCATGCCTTCAAAGTTCTCTTCATTCCTTCACATTCTCTCATCAGATGATCCCATGTGTGCCCATCCTCTATTGCACATTACACATTTTCTGAATTCCTCCGACATCCATGTTTCCTTCCCCTTTCCTCAGGTCAACACCTTGCCCTTGCTCACAAACGTTTCTCCTCCTTACCTAAATCTTTCCACTGCGTCTTATTGCATTATACGCATAAAAACAAACTGCGGCCTTTAAATTCCTGAAAGATGAGTAAATGCAACAATATATAATAATCATTATGAATACTATATGCATTAGTTATTATTTTTTTGTAAAAACTAAAACAAAAATATTTAATAATAAAAATAAAACAAAAATGTATAATAAAATATACAAAGAACACAATATTTTTCTACACATCATCCGCGTTTACGTTGCATTTGTCAAACTCATTAAAGGAACACTCAGTCAATTTCGTTCATTTGCCACATCCCACAACTACGATACGCACGCAGGTATCGCAACTAATGCTTGATTACTTACAACCATAAAATTTTAAATCCGCACTAGAAATCATTGCTGGTTACGCAAAAACCTAAACCTCACAGGAAAGTTAAAATGGTAAAACTACACTCCCATACAAATAGAGTCTAAATTAAACATATCTCTCGCAGTTTTATCTCGCAGGCGTGCTGTGTTCATCTTTACACTTATGTATAAAAGTAGAAAAAATCTCAAAAATATAGAATTTCGACGTTGAATTACAATTTTTTCAATAGCTAAGTGTTAATATTTTTTGTTTGGATAATTGGAGCCTGCATAATTACATATTTTACAGAATTGGCGCTCATGTGTAGTTATTTTTTACAGTGTAATCGACAGAACGAAAAATTCGCAATCAAATCAAAAACGATTTGACATACCATTTGTACATGCATCTAATAAGTTACACTTCTTTTAATCAATCTCTCACCGCGGTCTGGAAAAGAAATTATTTAGAAACAGACAATTTAAAGTCTGACTAGGACTTAATTACATATAAATAAAGGGCATTATATTAGAATCTATCGAAAAGTCCACAATTGTTTGCGAAAATTATACGAAAAAAATCAGCCTTATTCTTTTTCCAAAATGTATGTTTCTTTGTTAAATAATTTTTTTGTAAATTTAGCACAATTTTTCAATCTTATCAAGTATTCCACATTTCTCACATGAATACCCATGAATAAAATTATAAAAAAGTAAAGTAAAGAAAAAAATCATAGATTACTTTATATATACAAGCACCTAGTAATTGAATTAAATTAATTTCAGCCACCCATTAGCATTTCTCTCCACAATCATTTGTAAACTAGAACTAATTATACTGGCGCGTGTTTCTCGTCTTTATCGCTACGTTCGTATGTGAGCAAAAAAGCGTGCAAAATGCACTCGATTTCTATAAAATGTCGCAGATCGCCAATCGGGTCGGTAGCATGCGTTAGTTGGATTGGTGTACATATTAAAATGTCACTTGAAAATCGATTGTTAAAAACGTTATCAATTACAGAACACATAATTTCTATAGTCATCCCTGAGATCTGAAGCTTATGTACTAGAAAATAATGTATGCTAGTCATTTACGTTTACAAATTCACTCTAGTTCCTCCTTCTTCATGCGTTGCTAATGTTCACTGTGTCACATTTTAAAGTTTATAAATAATGCGATACATAATCAAATCTTCTCGCCATTCGTCCTTCAAACAATACCGCGCACTAATCACAAAAATCCAGCTCGACCCACATCGTAAATTATGTTAAGTACTAATTGCTTGTCTCCGTTGCAGTCGATGCGTAAATATTTACATATGTTTTGTACTCGTTGTTAATGTTGCGTGTAATTGGTGAGATTTGATGGGTGTAGGCAGTCGTCACATGTTCAACCATTCGAAGGTTTATGTGGTAAATGTTGATGATCCGTCCTGATAACAATCTGTAAGTTGATTACATGTGAATATTCTAATTTAAACTCGTAATTTTAAGAGGAATATGCACCTAGCAAGTTCCAAATAATTGTTTTTTTTTTACTTCTTAAAGTATTTAAAATTAAAAATGTTTGATACAAGTTTCAAATAAAAATTTCACGAAATGGCGAAGGTGTAACTGAACATCAACCATCGACTTTGACCAAACTATGTATTTTAAAAATCTGTGTTTAGATAATTTTAAGCAACACCACTCTTTACCGTTTAGGTAAATATTCTCGAAAGGGTATACTTTTAGCTAAAACAAACACAATTCGATAATTTCATTAAATTTTTTTCCCTGCTATATGTATATTCGCTCCTAATCAAAATACATTCAAAATTAAATTAAAAGTGTCAATTATAATTTTGTAACACTTCTATATAACTATTTGGACACAATAATAAATTATGAAAAAAAATTGCAAGTGTTTACCTGTTGTGGCTGCGTATTAGCCAACTGCATCGCTGATGTATAGTATTGACTGGTATTGAAGCGATGCCCAGACGGCGTCCGACCCGAAGCGCTCTCGATGCTCTGCCTATTAAATCCACTGCTGGCGTAACCAGAAGAAGATTGTCTACAATTGTCGGAAATTCAATGAGAACGAACGGCAAATATGCGTGCGCCGCGCGGATGGGCGATGTGAATTAGTTGATCGAACTACCATGTACAGAAAAGCAAATGCCAGACGAAATGGAAGAATGATTACTGTGACAAATGATGGATGAATATATATGTGTGCGAAGAGGCAAGCGAGTACAAGGCATAGATGCCCCCAAGTCGGCCACAGCTCAAAGAATACAATTGTGATTGGTTAGCCATGATTTTGGTACTTTTTTGGTTGATTGTTGGTTGATGTTTTTTTTTTGGCACAAGACACCACGAATGAGATTATTGCATAGTATGTGGGTGAACGGTTAAGCGCTAGTAAGCGTTGCTTGCGTTATACACGTCTAACCTAGGGCTCGGCTGCGGCGGCTGTGTGCCGGCAGGGCTGCGGTGCGCGTGAGGATACGCGTCCGGCGCGATGCCGTTCTCCATGCCGGGAGGATGCTGTGGTGGTACGCCTTGGACGTGCGGCGGATAGCCACTGTTGTGGCGCGGCCGAGACGCCTCCGTATGACTCACAGCCGGATGAATATTATTCACTAGAATCATTAAAAAAATAAAATTAGGGTACCGAAAAAAGACCGTAACACCATTTATTAATAATTTTTCAAAGAATGTTTAAATTAATGAAATATATACTTCAATCATGCAGATGGCGTGAAGCTCTTCAATTGACAAAAGTATCGATAGTTTCAATACATATTCATAATTTCAATACTTTCAAAATATTAATATTTTAAAACATCTTAGTATTGTAAACATACCAGTGTGTGGATGACTGGCTTGGGGAGTTGCTGGTGGTGTCAAAGGTATCGCCAGTCTTGCATTCACAGCAAGGAGATGATCACGGCGTTGAAGTAACGAATTGACATGCTCCTCTAATCGAAGATTCTCGGCACGGAGTTGATGTAGACATGAGAGTAAAGATGCAACTATTCGAAAAATTATTTTTTTCAGAAAATACAACATAATACACAATCATATATACGCAATTATAAATGATCAATGAAAAATGGTTTTGTCTCATCAACGAGCATGAACGTTTTAAGGTTTGAGACAAGAATTGCAGTGCACGTTGATATTTAATTTTATTATTCCTATAATAACCTGATGTCCTTTTGCCCAATTATTTCGGTGACACTGGGACAAAAAGCCGTCAAGCCGCTATTATTGCTTTGGCAATTTTCGAAAAAGCAATAAGGACATCGTTCTAATAATCTAAACATGTGATAAACTAAATAGGTATCATAATAATACATACTGTCGAAGTGTTGAGCTTGTTCCATTAAAAACTGCGAACCCTGCTCCCACTGTCTCTCCAGGAGTTGATCCAGTGTTTGAGGTATCGTTCCAGATCCGCCCAACATTGAAGAAAGACCACTACCCCCGGAAGCTGTACTACTGCCACCAACACTCGATGACCTCGCCTATTGAGAAATATATACAAATAAAGGTAACAAATAAAAACAAGTTTGCGAGGCCTACTCACAGATGCAATGACACGATGTTGCAGTGGTGGTCCAACCAAATTTGAATTATCATTCGAATTGAATATGCTATGTGCCTCCAATTCGGAATTCAAATGTTCGGTCATCTTATGAGCCATGTTAGAATTCAGATTTAGTTGATTACCTAACATATGCGGCGCATTTACACCATTTTGAAACCTGCGCAGAGTTAATATTGGTACAAATTATATCAATTATACGATGATATAAGAGTGTAAACAATGAGAAAAGATAGGAGTCTGTAGATATATACTTACAGCTTTATATCGTCTTTTGTATCTTTATTGGTGCCTATCGTTTGTGCAGCAACTACCGCCGCTGCAGCAGCAGCTTGTTGCGCCTGGGCTTGTTGTGCAGCCTGTGCGGCGGCTGCCGCCTGTGCCGCCAATTGGGCATTACTCTTACGGCCGCGCTTTTTTGCTGTGGTCGTCGGCGGCGCACCCAGACTCTCCGAGCTCGGACTGCTTGGCGGTGACTCCTTCACCGCCTCGCGATTCGCCAAATTCACGAACGTCGTCGTATTACTCGCAGGCGTCGTCGCCGTTTGCGTAACGGTCGCAGTTTTACCCGTCCGCTTTATCGTCATCGTGCTCACACCCTGCGTAGTCATGCCATTGGAGCCGCGCTTTTTCGATTTCGATTTTTCAGTCTTTTCCGACGACTGTGACCGCGACCTTTTAATGGGCTCATCGGCGTCAATTCCGTCATCGATAGGCAGCGTATTCATGGTTTGCTTCTCAAATGTAATCTTCAACCCCCCTGTGCTATTTAGCTCCGAGGTGATCATTTTGGCAGTAGGAACAATTTCAGGTGTGTTTGACTTAGGCGTATGCGCGGGCGATGGAGTTTTTTTCTCCTCGGGTAGGGGAATATTTACCGTAGTCGTTAGAGGTGTACTTACAGCCGTCGGTCGGGGACTAGGCGATAGCGTCGTGTTGTGCAAAGGAACGCTAACTACTACAGAATTCAATGGAGCAGTTGTGGACTGAATAATTGAATGCGACGTACTTGGTGGAGGTGTGGGCAGTGATTGCGTTGGGGGTGTTTGTATGGCAGTGACAGGTGGCGCACTGGTGATAACTGGTGCGGCAGTGCTAGCAACAGGAGGCGCGGTCGCAAGTGTTGTCGGTATTTGTTCAGTCGACACAGAGATCTTCAACTTCTTCTTCTGCTCCTCGCCAGGTGTATTATCCTTTTTTACCGACGGAGGATTTTCCACTTCCGGCACAATACTCGGCGTCGGCGTGCGGGAATTCGCTTTACGCTTCTTCCCCTTCTCCTTCTCTTTATCCACACTCTCAACGGGTCGCTCTTTCTCCTCGCGCTTCGACTCCCCCTTTAATTCGTTAGAATCGAACGAGTCTTCCTTGGAGGTACTCTTAGCACTACTCGTACTACTTTTAAGTTTATCCTTCGAGGAGCTGCTATTACTCGTTGATGACGAACTAGTACTCTTTGAATACGCCGAAGACGTAGAAGATGAAGACGTTGTCTTCGTACTCGCCGGCGTCTTGCTTAACGACGACTTACTACCAACCGACGATTTGCGCTTGCCTAGCGCCGACGACTTGCTGTCCGTTTCTTTCTCAGAGTTTGAGTCTGACGCGGGGTGCTCTGTCGAAATCGGCTTATACGGCGGTATCGTCTTCACATTTCCACCCTTCTTCTGCAAAACAAGACGCGACAAGAAAAAAAAACAACATGAGTCAAACAACAACCGGCCGTGCGTCTAGTTACCTTCTTATAGCTTACGAGTTTGCTGTAGTGATGCTGGCAGTAACCACAGTACTTAACGTTATCGAGATAATTGCCGGCCTCCTCACAGAGCAGGCCCAAGCTTTGGGCGCACGTTACGTGAAATTGCTGTTTGCAACCGGATTTGTTGCACTGCATACAAGCACCAACGCTGGCACTAGATGGTTTTCCGTTTTGTTCGCATATGTAACACACCTAGAATGTAAAAAAGATACACAATTTAAAAAAAATTAAATATAATTTAAAATAACTTATTTGACAAGAAGAAAATTTAATCAGAGTATACATCACCTAGCATATTCTAACCGAACTTAACCTAATCACATACTTGAATACTATTTATAAATTGAAATATGATTTGTTTAATTTAATGAATAAACCGATAACTGCTCATTTTTCTAAACTATAACGACAACTTTACACATCTTTAAGTCATAACAAAGTTATGTTTTTCGAATCCTGATATCATAAAGTAATTAAGAAATATAAAGAAAAATATTAACACCAGGAAAATAGAGATAGACCGTCCTATTTTTTAAGTTAGAAATTTAACGTATCAAAATATTAAAGATGCAGTAATTATATAAGCAATTATGGTCCTAAAATAAGTATTTTCGAACAAATACGAATTAATAAATTGTTACCTGCATGATTTCTGCCATTCAGATAATTATAACCTATTCAAATTTGACGTTTCAAGTACAGAAACTAAAAAAAGCCTACTTTTCGTACGTATATACTGTCAACACAATATTTAAAACGAACATACATTGCTTTTGTTTTCATAAAAAGACTGAATTCATACGATAGTGGTAAGTATCTAAAGAGACGCCAAATAGTCGGTGTGTGACTTTTAGTGAAATTATTTGCAACTTACTTTATTGAAGCGTTCCTGTGGAATCAACTGCAATTGAATCGGTTCCATAGTGGTCACATTGCCGAAGCGGACCTCCGGAATGTACAACGCACACACCACGTGGGCCCATCCTGAATTATCTGTACGTTTCAATGCACCGTATTTACTCGGACACAACTCGCATTTCTACAAAATACATATTACATATTACCAATGTTTCAGAATACACTCTACAGAAAAATGTTCATTTAGCACTTACCACTTTCACACTTCTCTCCTGACTCTCACATTTGCGACAAAACCATGGACCAGTGGGTACAGTTACAATACCATAACAAGCTAAAACCGATTATATTATACATAGTTTAAATTAGTTGTTCCGAAAATTTAGCTCACTTTGAATCACACAATAGCGTTATGATAATAATTAACTTGGAATTATCACACAAAAAACACGAAGAGCGCTTTAAAAACTAAACATTTTAACGACGCGTTATTTTAAAAACACAACCGCATGTTGGATGTTGCGTGAAGGAAGCACCGCCGCAAACTCACAGCAGCAAATGCCGCGCAGAAATGATACGATTTTTATAATAGGTGGGACAATAAGGAGGGGTATTTTTCTACCTGGCTGTGTTTGCGAAGGTACGTACGAAACCGGCAAAAACTTGAGAGACGTTTCGCAGATAATGCAAGGGTAAATACATCGAATTTTACACGAAAAAAAAAATAA